>RWGZ01001157.1:0-263046 GCA_009725065.1 Utricularia reniformis | reverse complement strand
CGAGATTTCGTTCGAAATGTAACGAGAATGCAGTGTTGCGTACTGTACCAGGGGGTGGATCTTGTATTTATAGGGGGATATCCCTAGTCGAAAAATCCCGAGATTTTCGCCCGGACTCAGAATCTGACGTTCTTAGTGTCAAAACGATCGTATCTGCGAGGAGTTTTCAACCCTACTCACGGTTTTTCAGGTAAAATTCCCGAGCAAGTATCGACTTTCGGGACGAGCTAATGTGATATGGTTTACGACTCAGAATCTGAATCTGAAAACCAGGGGACTATTGATATTACCCGGGAGTATTTTTGGTATTACGACATCCCGGGAGCTCGTCTGACGTGCTTAGGTGGTACTCTTGATGTTCTCGTGTATTTACGTCACTTCATAGTTTCGAGGGTATTTTTGTAATTTGGACACTCCGTGCCTCCGCATGAGCTTTCGATCAACGTTTCTAGCAGCTTTGGACATATTCAGACCCGGACGTGGCCATGCTTATTTTCGTAATTTGGCACCCGAGGAACGTGCCGATAAGTTGTGGCGACATTTCTTGTCGAGAAGTTCGATAACTGGAAGCGAGGAATTATTTTACGGGGTTTTCCGGTATTATCTCGTTATTTTTGGCTAATTATCGATGGAAATGCATTTCCGAAGTTCTATCGCGGAATGGCATCTATTCAGGTTTATTTTAATATTATATGTTGACTTTGGACTGAACCCAGTGGAATTGGGTTCCTGGGCCTGAAACTTGTTAGCTGGACTGGAATTCTTTATAAATATGAGCTTCAGTGCACTGAAAAGGGGTCTGACCCTTTTTGCAACTCCCAAGGCAAGATTTTCGCTCGAAATCGCGAGAGTTCGTTTTTCAGCCACTATTCGCGAGATTTCGTACCAAATCTCGCGACCAGGCCGCTTGTGACACTATTCGCGAGAATTCGCACCAAATCTCGCGACTACACCGCTCTTTCCACTATTCGCGAGATTCCACACCAAATCTCGCGACTACCATATAATTCACTATTTGCGAGTTTTTGTTGGTACAGTGACATTCGCGAGTTCTTGATCGTACAGTGTTTTCCTGCGTTGCTGGTACAGTGTTGGTTGCGTTGCTGGTACAGTGTTGGTAGCGTTGCTGGTACAGTTTTGGTTGCGTTGCTGGTACAGTGTTTTCTGCGAGTTGTTGCTCGTACAGTGTTTTCTGCGAGTTCTTGCTCATACAGTGTTTTCTGCGAGTTGTTGCTCGTACAGTGTTTTCTGCAAGTTCTTGCTCGTACAATGTTTTCTGCGAGTTGTTGCTCGTACAGTGTTTTCTGCGAGTTGTTGCTCGTACAGTGTTTTCTGCATTGCTGGTACAATGTTGGCTGCGTTGCTGGTACAGTGTTGGCTGCGTTGCTGATACAGTGTTTTCTGCGAGTTGTTCACCACAACTCGCGGCTGCCAGCTTTTCGAGCCCGACTGAGTGTTTTCGATCATTTCACGAGCCGTTCTCATCTATATTGTTGTTATCACATCATTGTAATTGTATTCTCTGAATATTATAGTGAAAACCAAGGTAGAGTTTTGCTCTCCCGAGGACGTAAGCTCACACATTGTTGGCCCAACCTCGTATATCGCTCATGCCCCCAAACACAAACTGAATTCCGAATAATAAAAAAAAATTGAATGATCTAAAAATAAATACCCAAAATATTTTTAGACTAGATCATTTTGACCTTGGTTGGGGTCAACCGGAGGAGGAGGTAATGCTTGCTGATTCGCGGGGGCTGTGGGTAAGGCTCATATCTGTACCCCTACTGATTTCTTTGCGGCTGATTCCTGCCGCGGCCACGATAGTTGTTTTCTCTTCTTCCACCTCTCTGATTTTGTCTACCACCGTTAAAAAATCCTCTCTGGCCACCTCTTTGACGCTGGCCACGCTGTCCTCCATATCCACGTCCTCTTACATTTGGCCGTGGCACATTGGCCCTTGGGGGTTTATGTGCCGTCATGATATGAAACAATCGAACGCCTCGGTAACCGATTAAACCATCGGAGGGCTGATTCCTTAAGAGAGGCGGCAAAAACGAAGCACATCGCCGCATCACTGAAATTCATCAAACTTACATGAATCTCCAAATTCGACGTATGAGCATGCGGGTCAGTCGACCCATGATACTCTGGGAGATCCTTAGGCATTTCAATAAACTCAGAGCGAGTGGCTCCGATAATCGCCGTGGAAAAAGGAGATATGGCATTTGAAGTGTTCCACGGACTTTGCAAAACTTCCAAAGATGGTAACGCCATTTCTCGATTACCGATGGGCTCATTAGCCCTCTCATTCTCAAAATAATCTCCCTCGTAAGCTGAGGTCTGATGAGTATCCCGGGTATGCTCCCCGTACACTCGTCCATTTTCCTGGCCCAGAGTCAAGCTGGCCTCCAATTGGTTCATCCTAGCCTCGTTCTGCTCCAACTTCCCACTCATCTCCTTAAATTTCAACTCAATCAACTCTCCAATCTTTTGAAGAGTATCTTTCTTTTCTCCGGTTGCTGCAGTATTTGCTCGCGGCTCCGGAACGCGATCGGTATCTTCCCCTAAGGCCACATCATTAGCAGGTTCTGGGGTAACATTGTTCTTCCGAGCTCTCCTTTGAGCTTCGACTAGCTCTAACTGAGCGATTAAACTACGTCTTTGCTCTTCCAAATCCTCATTCGTTCCCGTCTGATCCGCAGATCTAGAGCGTGCAGGTGGCGATAGATGGGCATTATTTCGGACCGCCACTCGGCCAATTCTCGCGAATTCGTAACACTTGGATAAACATTCGCGCGATCGAGGATAAAAACTTGGTGCCCTTCCGGATGAAAACCCGCTCCAGAAGGGCCGAATAGTCACATTTTGAGCAGGGAGCTCCTCCAGAACTGAAGACCGAGCCCCCGGTAACACAGCAAAATCATCATTAATTTGAAGAATAGGATCCGCCTCAATTTCTTCATCAAAAATATCTTCATCAGAATTCCGAGTAGTCATGATAATAGAAATCCAAACTCAGCAATAAAGCTCTCAATGGGATAAAAATCTCGAGTCCCAACGGACGGCGCCAAACTGATCTAGTCTAAAAATATTTTGGGTATTTGATCTAGTCTAAAAATATGTTGTGGTAATGATAACACGAGCAAAAACGGCTCGAAAAACGATCAAATCTACAGTCGCGTTCGACTGGACGCGGGTGAACAGTGGCAGTTACGTTCGACTGGACGCGAGTGAACAGTGCAGGCAGGCAGCTCTGCTTTCGCGTTCGATTGGTTGCGAATACGCAAGACTGGGCGCGGTTCTGAGCAATTGGTCACGACTAGGCAATCAGTCGCGGCTAGTGCAATTGGTTGTGACTATAGTGATTGGTCGCGACTCTGAGCAAGTTTGGTCGCGGCTGGGGAATTACGTTCTGCCTCGGGAAGCGTGATAAAAGTCTGAACCCTTTTCTAGGGCCTAGGTCTTGTATTTATAGAAAAACTCGGTCCAATAGGTGAACTTAAGGTCCAAAAGCCCAATCTTAGTCAAATTAGCCCAACTTACTTAGAAAATATCCAATTAATCCGGAATAAGTGTCACAGTGCCACGGAACTTCGGGACTCCATCCCGGTCGAGTGTTTAGTCGGAAATGCGATTAGAAAATTCCCGAAAACCTCGTATATCAGTTCTTTGCCTCCAAATAGTGANGGAACTTCGGGACTCCATCCCGGTCGAGTGTTTAGTCGGAAATGCGATTAGAAAATTCCCGAAAACCTCGTATATCAGTTCTCTACCTCCAAATAGTGAATACGCAGCCACAAAACGCCATTGCACCCGGCCGATGTGCTCCCGGGTGGCAAATTACGAAAATACCCCTGGCCCCGTCCGGGGCCGAAATAGCCCAAAACACTTACAGAAGCCTTATATAGGGTCCAGCATGCCTGAATTACGAGAATACCCTAAAAAACGTCTCGCGATAGACATATAAAAATACCGAAAACCCCACATAGCCACGTCGGAGGAGCCCCGAGGTTAACATAATTACATAAATAACCTCGGGCAATATCACCCATCTAGAGAGAAACGGACTTACAGAGGTCATTAATCGCATCATCTTGCAGGAATTAAAAACAATGATAGACCCGTCCAAAGCCTCATGGATAGATGAGTTGCATAATGTGATGTTGGCATATTGAACATCACCGAGATCTACTATCGATTTTAGTCTGTTTTCTTTAGTGTATGGCTCTAAAGCCGTTTCTCCAGCAGAGGTGACTATTCTATCCGAGAAAGTCATCACTTACGACGAGGTATTAAATGAAGATATGTGAAAATTATACCTACATTGTATCGATGATCTCAGAGAAAGAGCAGTTGTTCGAATGGAAGTATGCAAGAAACGGATAGTAAAAGAAATGACAAAGAGGTCCGTCCGATGTTATTAATGGCTAGGGACTTGGTCCTAAAGAAAGTCGAAGTATCAAAGCATGTTCGTAAGTTGGATCGTAAGTGGGAAGGTTCATACCAAGTAACAGTTGTGGTGAAAGAATGAACGTATAAAATTGCGAATATAAGCGGAGAGGAGCTGCCAGGGACTTGTCATATTTCCAATTTACGCAAGTATTATGTATAGACGTGACTTTTCAATCTTTTTTAAAAATAAAAATTCCCCTCTTTTTTATCATATTATGAATTTTTTTTGTATATCCTTTTCGAGGATTTGACGTAAATTGACAATGTGAATGGTAAGATAGGAGTTAGGTTCATTGCATTTAGTACGATGGAGGATGGAATTTTTTTTAAAAAAACTTAGGGTAGTTTAGAAATGCAATGTACCGTCTGTCATGTAGTCAATCAACCTCATATCTCACCGAATTGGATGTTGGGTAAAAATACTTCTAAACCGAAGAGTCTCTGTCTGCAGCAGAATCGTTTATACATGTATATTGTTCGAATATGTCAAGGGGCCCTATTACTCTATAACATTATTCTGTGGCACACGACAGCCTTTGTGCCCGACTCCTCAATGACACGCCGCCGATGGTCGCGCCCTCGCCGGAGGCCGTCACAATCCGCAGCGCAATAAAGACCTTTTAGTCCAAGGGATTGGATCCGTTTAGACAGGAGTGAAAAATTCACGTCAGTCTAAGGAGTGTATCCTGAACCTGACGCTACCTCCGCTTGGATAGTGAAGACCCCCTGGTGCGAGGTACCATATCTACTCGAATAGGAGTGAAATATTTACGTCAGTCTAAGGATTGTACCATAAACCTTACGCTACTTTTATTTGAGCAGTGGAGGTTTCCCACGTTTACTTACTCTTGCGGAGGAGGATAGGAAAGGTCATGCCTAGAAAAGAATAGATGATTATGGGTGCAAGTCTATACCCGGAAAGGGAATGCGATGGGCACTACTTCATACCCAAATATATTAGAATAATTGAGGCGCTAGTTGAGGCCTGTGATTAATGGGTGCATTTTCATGCCCAAACGTGAGAGCAATATCATATGTTTATTCAGATCCAAGAAAAGGACATCCTCCTCCTCCATGGTTGTAAAAGGCCACCATAGCCGACGTGCTGGATCTACCTATGTAGAAGTGAAAAATTTACGTGAGTCTAAGGATTGTACCCTGAACCCAACGATACTTCTATATAGACAGGGAAGACTCTCTCTGGCGCGAGGTACCTAATCTATCCTGGTGGAAGTGAAAAACTTACTTCAGTATAAGGATTGTACCTTGAACTTGACGCTACTTTCACCTGGAATGTGAAGGCTCCCTACGCTTGTCTTTGGAGGAGATCAGGAAAGGTCGATCTCAGTAAGTGGTGTTGGGTGTTGGTTTAGACCCAATACTGTGATTTCAGGTTTTCCATTTATGATCGGATATTCTCTCGTGTGATCAAAACGACCATGAGGTGGACTTGTGATATTTTTCTCATGAGAATGATCGGGTATTTTTGTTTACGATCAATATGATCAGGCGAAGGTCACCAGGGCATCAAATTCCATTATTTATGATAGGCTATTTTCATTTATGATCAACGGGATCAGAGATCATAGTTCGAGGAGTTGACGCATAACTATATTATATATCTATAAATGGCCAACGAGTCATATCTATGGTTTTCAATCGGAGAGGCGATCAAAGCAGTAATTATATGAACTATGGTTTCATTATCACTGGGGACTCTCACCCCTATTCTGAGTTATCATGAAACAACTAAAGATAAAGAATCCATTATTGTTGTCAAATGAGATTCCGACTTGCTAATGGCAAGAGGTATCAATTACCTACCAAATCATGTTGGAAGATTATTTGCTTCCAGTCGACAAAAAAATTATAGGAGACATTATTATCATTTCAAAGGTATGACCTTCAATAAGAAATTGTGGTTTTTTTTTAATTATATTTTTCCTAAAGAAATCGAAAAATTGAAAACGAAAGAAAATAAATTTCAGTATTCTTATACGTTGGGGAATACAAAGGGAGAGATTACAAAAGCGAAGAAATTATATGGGGAAGTTTATTTCTTCTTCTTCCGGGAGTGTGAGCTTTCACCGAGTCCACTCGGGCGCTTCCTTATTATCTTTATCGTCGGGGGAGGAGGATTAAGAACATCCTCTAAAATTTCTGCAGCAGTAAGCTTTTTCGGAATGAAACTTGCCATTCTAGTTTGATGGCGCTCCAGGGCTCCTATCACACTTCTGGGGATATATATCGAGGGTTGTGTTGAGTCATCACCTCCTCATGTTTGAGAAGATCCGCCACAAGAGGACCAAAGGGTTCCGGGAATAGTGGAGCCAATCTCATAAGCACATCTGGTGGAGGGCCCTCTTCGGTCTCAATCTCCTCCAAGAAAAACTGTAGGTGCAAATCCTCCTCCGTATTGAATTGGAGAGCCCCGAACATATCCTGGGAGTAGTCTAGTTTCTCTGCCGCAAGGACAGGTTCAAACTTCCCGGAGAGGTTGGGATCTAACCTCTCTTTTTCCTCCGGTGATAGTGATATGCCCAGAATTCTGAGTCTGGACACTCCCCCTCAAGAAGTACCGGAGGTACTTTTTTGCACTTGATAGGGCCGCCAAATTCCGGAAAGTTGGAGAATGTACTACAAACTCCCATTTCAACTTCCGGAAACAATCGTTCAGTTGACATGGCAACCTAGAAGCTCGAGCCATGAGACCATCTACAGTTGTATGGAGGGAATAGATCTTGAACTTCATTTCTTTGTTCTCCTCCTTGGCCTTCTTGAGGGCCTTTATGTTGGCAACATTGGTTTCTTTGGCCTTTTTTAGTTTCACCTCGGTTTCAACCCGAGTCTCATCTCGGGCATTGAGTAGGGAGAAGCCTGAAGGCGACCAGGATCGTGGCATAAAATAGCTTCTTCGCAGTCCAATCGACACCATCCGATCTGGTGCACGCAAGGAGGATTCTTTCCAAGGGCTTAGGAGTGATTGCCGGGGAATGGGATAATAAGACTCCAAAAAAAATGGTTCCCCTTCCATCGGGAACCGCCAAGGGAGGATGAGTGCCGATAACCTGGTTGAACCTACACACTTGACAAAAAGAAGTGATTTTTCCAATCATGGTTCGATTGAGGTTTGGAAAATGGAAAAATGGCTTTTCTGATGTCTTAAGTGGAAGAAGATACAGCCTTGAGCACCGTAATGAATAGATGTACTGATTTGAAAAATTTGAAAGAAGCAGTCGATAGTTATTGAGATCGGATTCATTTCCATGAAAATGATGAAAGCGACCAAAAGGGAAATTGAATTCGGATTGAGTTGAAAAAGATGAATGTTTAAGTGAGTTATGAGCTTGGTAATGAATAGATGAAGAGGAAAACAGAGCCCACAATCTAAGTACTAGAGGCAGATGGTATGAGTGCCGATCGGTGGGTGCAAAAATTGGTCTTTGGGACTAGGTCGGTACAAAACGCAGTCAGAAGGATGATAGTAATCTTTTACTATGGATTTCCATTTACGGGGTACATGCTGTAAGGTTGGTCAAAATATTTAAAAGCCTTTACAACAGGATTCTAAGGGTGGATGGTGTGTTTGAGATGTATGATTCGTTCGAAGAAGTATGGATAAGGATTTGTATTAACAGGCGGAAAGGCCGATAGACTTGAATTTGAACTCCCCGAGTCGGATGAGGAGTCCGAGGAATGAGATGACGAAGTATCTGAGTTCGAGGAATGGGCTGAACCGGAAGACATGGTATTAAGTGGTTCGAAACTAATTTTTCAAATTTTTTTAAAATTTTACAAGTGTCTCGCGATTTTTCGTACCAAATGTCCCGAGAGAGACTATTCAAACTATGTAGTCGCGAGTTTTCGTTAGGTGATGCGAGATTCTGCTTGCGTTACTGTGTTATGTACGTAGTTGCGAGTGTAACTGTTCAGTGTACGTAGTCGCGAGTTTTTGTTGGAAAAGTCGCGAGAGTTCTGCTGAGTTTCCTGGAAATGATATTGTTACGTGAGAAGGATGGGGTATTTATAGAGGCGAACCCCGAGTCGTGAAATCCCGAGATTTTTGCCCGATCTCAGAATCTGACCTTCTTAGTGTCAAAATGACCGTGTCGGAAAGGAGATTCCAGCCTTACTGATGGTCTTCTCGAAAAAATTTTCAAAGGAACATCGACTTTAGGGGCGAGCTAATATGGCGTGGTTTATGACTCATTAGCTGAATCTGAAAACCAGGGGACTATTGATGTTACCCTAGGGTATTTTCGGTATTATTATACCCAGGGTGCTCGCCTGACATGCCTAAGCGATATTTCCGGTTTTCTCGTGTATATACATAATAATGCAATTTTGAGGGGTATTCTCGTAATTCGGACCTCATGGCCCACGTACGAGTTTTCTAATGACTTTTCTAGCCATTTTGGGTAATTTTGGTCCCGAATGGAGCCAAGGCTAGTTTCATAATTTGGCACCCAAAGAGCGTGTCGGTAAGTTTTGGCAGTATTTTAGACTATCTACTCAATTTTTGTTGATAAACTGTTAGCCAACAGTATTTTCTCATCGTTATTTCTTACTAGCTTTCGATTGGGATGCATTTTTGATGTCCAGTGATGTTACGGTACTTTTTCTTTTTAATTGGGTATTTTCTAAGTCATATTGGCTAAATTAATTGAAATTGCGCTTCTGGGCCAGAAACTGACTTATTGGACTGGATTCTTTTATAAATACAAGCCCCCATGGCATTGGAATGCTTTCAGACTCTGTTTACGCTTCTCAAGGCAAGACTCTCGTTCGAACATGCCTCGGTAGTGGCGAGATTTTGCTGTTCAGCCTCGCACCTGTGACTTTTCGCTCCAAAAGTCGTGACTCGCGACTTTGTGCTCCAAAACTGCGACTCAGCACCTATTTGCGAGTTTCTGCGCATTTTCCCCTGTTACGGAGTTTCGTATCTTATTTCACGAAGGCAGACCCGCGAGTTCTCACCTGTCTCACGACTTTTTGCACCTCTGTCTCGTGACTTTTTGCTTGGCCAGTGGACTCGCGACTTTTCGTCCCTCCTGTAGCGACTTTTTGACTGGTCAGGTGCGACAGATTAAAATCGATCGTTTCTCGAGCTATTTTTATTCAGATCCTTGATATTCCTCATTTGTAATTGTATTCATTGATTGCTCTCCCGTGGCCGTAAGCCCACACATTTTGGGCCCAATCTCGTACATCGCTCGTGTCCCCCACAATAATTGAATTAAAAATTATATAAAAAATTGAGTGACAAAAAACAAACGCTCTAAAATATTTTTAGACAAGATCAATCAAGATATGCGGGAATTAGATCTTAAGTGCACTTAAGATCTCATAGAGAATTCAACAATTCGAATGGAGGTCTGCAAGAAACTAATGTGACCCCCAAGATTAGGTAACTCGTAACCCACACCTTGATGTGACTCTCAAAATTTGATAACCCGTAATCCACAAAATACTTGGAATATAAGAAAAAAACATAAAATTGAACTCAAATAAAAAGAAGGATAAGGTGCACACTCACAGAATGTCGAAGGAATTTGTTGTGATAAATGGGATGAAAGCTACAAGATAAATCTTGATAAGTTCGGAAAAGTTCATCAAAGAACCTGAGGAACGCTCACACAAAATCAATCAAAAGTTCTCGAATTAGAGTTCTAGAGGCTTTTTATAACAAAACCTAATAAAACTCAATGTTTTAAATATCGGTACCGGCCGGTATACCGAACAAACTCTTTGGATCGGTATACGAGATATATTTTGGGTATACCGGATATGTACCGGATCCGTACATAAATATTAAAATAAGTTAAATTAAAAAATATTCAAAATTTATTTTTTTTAATATAAAATCTAATCCAAACCGCAAAAAACCCGGCCCGACCCTTAGAAAATCGACCCGACTAGAAAAAAACATGTACTGGCCGGTATTTTACCAAAATACTGGCCGAAACCGGTATGGCAGAAATTTCCGGTATACTGGAAATTTAAAACAATGATAAAACTAGCTACATTGACCTAATGGATCTTATTCTCGACCCAACTTTAGACATTAAGTAAATTTAGTATAAATTAAACTAAATTCAATAAAATAAAGCATCTTGATGGACTCCTTCAATCTATCATCAATTAAACTTCTAATTTCATCGCTCCAATTATAACCAATTAAGTCTCCGATTTTCCATTTTGTGGATCTCATCATCTCCCTCTCCTCGAAAAGATTCGTCCTTGAATCTGAATAATCATAAAAAATAGGCATGTTAGATATCGTCGCACTAACATTATACTTAACTGGAAGTTCCAATCGGTAGTAATTGCCGTTTATTCGGGAAGTTACTGGAATTGCCAATCTTCTTTAGCTTGTAACTTCGATATCCATTTTGTTGGGAATCTTTCTTTTCGCATATTTAACCAGTTCCAATCTCCGGGATCAAAAACCATTTGTTTAAGTCCTTTGTTTTTAACCATTGCATACTTCTTTTCTCCTTCCACAATTTTACATCGAATTTTCTCATGAAGTTGATGTATATGATGTGCTCCTTGTTTTCTTTCAAAACCATGAAAGCTACCCACTTCCTTAAGAGATTTAGGTGTAGGCCACTCTCAAATTACTCTAATACATTCATGATCAAGTGCCACTCATTCATCGCTCACAACATAACTATGATATGTTACTATACTTGAGCAAAATAGAATTTCTTTAAGTTTAGCATACAATTCTTCATGCCACAAAATAAATAGATCAATTCTCAATTGATCTTCATAGGCTTGTTGAGGTGACAAAGGAAGAAGAGTAATCTTCTGAGTGTTCATGACAAATGAATATTTGTTGTTAAATCCGTCATGTGTGACCTTCAGATCGTATTGCCATGGTCTGCCCAATAAGATATGACCCGCATGCATTGGAACAATATCACACAAGACTTCATCTACATATCTTCTAATAAAGAATGGAACCGATACTTGTTTTGTTACCTTAACATCACTGCCTTCATTCAACCATTGTAACTTGTAAGGGTGTGGATGTTTCTGAGTTGGCAATGCCAACTTTTCAACCAAAATGTTGCTTGCAACATTTGTACTTCCACCATACACAATAACGGTGCATATTTTTCGATTCACAAGACAACGTGTATGAAATATGTATTCTCGTTGTTGATCTTTATCTTTCACATTCATATACAAAGCTCTTCTCGCTACCAAGAATTCACTAACTGCTAGATATTCATCTCCCTTCCTTTTGGTTTCCGAAAAGGTTTCATCTATTTCACCAGTTTCTCTTAAAATCATGTTCGTTTTATTCGGATATTCTGAAGCGATATTACCTCTCCATGGCACTTAAAAAACGAATATCTCTATTTCTTGATGAACTATGAGGCGTGAATTGCCTATCCCTTTGCAAAGAACTAGCAACCCTTCCTTTCGAGGTTTCATGTTTGTGATTATGATCATTATGTTCTTGTTTATTCCAATCTTTCTTCCATGTGTTGTTAAATGGAGGCATCTTATCTGATCAAGAAGACGCCTTCTGTCGGAGTTGATTCTCCACTTTAATCGCCATATGAAGCATGTCATCCATCTCAACATAATGTTGCAATTCAACTACTCCAACAATTGATCTATTAAGGCCTTGCAAAAATCGTGTCATCAAAGTTTCTCTATCTTCGTCGACATGCGCTCTTGATGTTGGCAAAATCAATGAAGATATGCGGGAATTAGATCTTAATTGCACTAAAGATCTCATAGAGAATTCAACAATTCGAATGGAGGTCTGCAAGAAACTGATGTGACCTCCAAGATTAGATAACTCGTAAGCCACACCTTGATGTGACCATAAAGTTAGATAACCCGTAACTCACAAAATACATGAAATAAAAGAAAGAAACATAAAATTGAACTCAAATAAAAAGAAAGATAAGGTGCCACACTCACAGAATATAGAAGGAATTGAGAGTGATAAACCGGGTGAAAGCTACAAGATAAATCTTGATAAATTCGGAAAAGTTCATCAAAAACCTAAGGAGGAACCCTCACACAAAATCAATAAAATGTTCTCGAATTAGAGTTCTAGAAGCTTTTTATAATAAAACCTAATAAAACAATCTACTTTGACTTAATGGATCTTATTCTCGGCGCAACTTTAGACATTAAGTATATTGGGTTTAAATTAATTAAACTCAATAAAAAAAGCATCTTAATGGGCTCCTTCAATCCACCATCAATTAACCTTCCAATTACATCACTCCAAGTATAACCAATTAAGTCTCCGATTTTCTATTTTGTGGGTCTCATCAGAAACGAATGGTGAAAAGACAATATAAGAAATAACACCCACAGTTTTTGGCAGTTGGGGACTTCATTTTAAAGAAGGTTGAGGTGTCGAAGCATGTATGCAAACTAGATTGTAAATAGGAGGGCCCATATGTTTTCTATGCTATAGTGAAATAAAGATCATTTAAGATTGCAAAAGTGAGCATTGCATTTAGTGAGGTTCATTGTGTTATGAATTTATGTATCCATTTCGACGGCACGAGATCAATCGACTAGTGGACGAGTAAAATCGTTGCGACGTTCATTGAGTTTAGTCTCGTGAAAGAGGAAGTTAGGTAGCGTAGGCAAGAATAGAAACACAATTTAGTGTTTGTCGTGTAGTCATTCAATCCAAAACTTGTTGATATGGATGTTGTTGGGAAAATTCCCTATTCCGGAGAAGAGAAAAATTCCCGCTATCTGGGGTCGAATTAAATTAATTCGATGATAACCGAATGTAAATAAAGAAAAGTAGAAGACACAAGATTTAGCGTGGAAATCCAAAATCGGGAAAAACTATGTGACCGATAAACCTCGATCGTGAACTCACTATCACAAGAAAAATAGAGATACAATATGCTATGCTATTGATTGATTGATTACAATTATCTTCATGAAACCACTATTTATAGAGTCTAAACTAGGATCTAATCTAGGAAATATTCTACCGAATATTCAGCAATATTCATTTTCCATATCTTTGACCGCATCTTCCATATATCTATTTAACAATATATATTTGCATAAATTCTTCCATATATATCACGAGAATATATTTTCATATATTTTTACATATATATGTAACCAACAAGATATATCTAAATATCTTATTCTATATATTTCATGGGTAAATTAATGAAATATATATCCCCTGCAATTCTCTTGAATCTCGATCCAAGTCTAATCCGACCACTATCAAATAGACTCATCACAATCATCCGATCGGTATCCTTGATCGATCGATCATGTTGATCAATATCACCGCTTCTTGTTAGGTTTTCCTTGTCGATCTTCCACGCCGATCAAGCCCTTCTGATCTAGTCTAAAAATATTTTGGGTATTTAATTTTAGATCAGTCAATTAATAATTTACTCGAAATTAAATTGTTGTGGGGACACGAGCGATATACGAGGTTGGGCCCACAATGTGCGGGCTTACGTCCTCGGGAGAGCGAAGCTCTACCTTGGTTTTCACTATAATAATCAAGCGATACAAATACAATGAGATGATAACGGTAACACGGGTGAAAACGGCTCGAAAACGATCGAAAACGCTCAGTCGGGCTCGAAAAACTGGAAGTTCCAAGTTGTGGGCAACAACTCGCAGAAAACACTGTACTAGCAACGCAGCCGGCACTGTACAACCAACGCAGCCGGCACTGTACAAGCAGAAACTCGCGAATAGTGACTGCAGAGTGGAAATCTCTCGAATAGTAACCCAGATGAGGGTGGCCGCGAGATTTGGTACGAAATCTCGCGAATAGTAACTGCAGTGGGGAAATCTCGCGAATAGTAACCCACATGAGGGTGGCCGCGAGATTTGGTACGAAATCTCGCGAATAGTAACTGCAGTGGGGAAATCTCGCGATTTCGAGCGAAAGTCTTGCCTTGGGAGATGCCAAAAGGATTAGAATCCCTTCTCAATGCCTTAGGACCCCGTTTCGCAATAGAACTTCGGAAATGCGTCTCGATCCAGAATTAGGCGGGAATATCGATGAGAAAATACCGGAGGACCCCGTAAAATAATCCACTGCTTCCAGATAGCGAATACATAGCCATATAACATCATTGCACCTGATCGGTGCACTCCCGGGTGGCAAATGACGAAAATACCCCTGGCTCCGTCCGGGGCCGAAATGACACGAAATATCCCAAAATCTTTACAGTGACTTTATACGGGGTCCGGCGAGCCAGAATTGCGAGAATACCACTTGAGAAAGCCACCCGATAGAAATATGAAAATACCGAAAATACCAATAACCACGTCGGACGAGCCCCCGGGTAAGGATAAATATAAGAATATATTTCCGGGTAATATCACCTTCGACTATCATCCGACATCCATTCCTAACAATCTCCCACTTGGAGTTGGGTGATCCTTCATTTTTCTTAAGTAGACCGCCTGGCACTTATGCATCGACATGATGCCCATTGAGAGTTGAACAACTCTCACCTCCGATTTTCAAGGTTAGTCCCCACCCTCGAAAGTCCTCGTTCGCCAAATCACTTGGTGAACCAAGTTAGAGCATGCCCTAGCCCTAACTTAACCGAAGTGACAAAACCTGTCAACTTCCCCAAAACAAAGTCTTGGCTTCCAAGGACACTACCTCGTCCTTCAAGACAAACTCCCACTCCTCGGAAGCTTTCATCGCACTCAATTGCCTAACCGTAGAAGCTAATGGTTCCCATGTATCTCGATCTGGGGTCTGATCGACCATACTCGGATCTATTTCCAACCGATCAACCTTGCTATCACCGATATCCTCATTGATTGATTTTCCAGAAAGGCCTCTCCGACCGATCCACCTTAACCGGTGTTCCACTCCCACTCGACAATGTCGGTTTCACCGCATCTTCACCCTTGTGTCGATTTCAAACGTGTCCACGTTTAGTCTTGCGTTTTGTGATACCCGGTCGGTCCTCCATGGTGCCGATCCCCACATTCACACTTCCAGACTTAACTCCACTAGCCATGATCATCGATCCCTTCGACACTTTGCAACATCCGCCTCCAAAATTCGTTCGATACCCTTTGCGTCAAGCTAGCCGATCGAAATCAAATTCTTCTTAAGACCAGGAATATACATTGCCTCCTCTGACAACCAACTGTGACCATTAGAAGTCATCGGTATGTCTCCCCAACCGGTAAATTTCAGCTCTTTCCCGTCCGCTAAGTTGATTTTTCCATGATTTCCGCCCGTAAAATTAATGAATATACTTTTATAGGAGGAAGTGTGAAATGATGCTCACGAGTCAAATACCCATGACTCGATCGGAGTCTCAATGCACACAATTAGTATATCGTATGTCTCGGCAACCGACGCAGATACATCCCTTCTTTTCTGCTTGCACTCTCGCTTCAAGTGCTCCTCTTTAGGCAATTCCATCACTCCGGTTCGCCACGTCACTTAAACTTCACCCGATTCTTTTCCTTCGACCGATCATCCCGATCGTCATCGCCATCACATCCTCCCTTATCTCATCGGTTATTATACCGACCCGACTCTATTGCCAAAGCAGCAGGGTCACAGCATTCCTGACTGGATCTCCACACTTCCTCAATGATCAACTAATTCTGCATGTCTATAAACTTTAATTTACCCAGTTGGCTACTTATCACGTCGACCGTAGTCCCCCAAATGTCCAGAAATGTTCCAAATAAAAGAACTGGTAGTTGATCATCCTTGATTTCGTGCTACATCGATGCAAGTTGTCCGGCAATATTATTGAACTCGTTCAAGTGTTTTGAAAACTGAACCACCTTCGGTCATCTTCAAGGTATAAAGTTTCTTTGCAAGGTGCACTAAACTTGTTGATGTCGGCTTTGCGTACATATCCTCAATCGCCTTCTTCATCCAGTACATAGTGGTTTTATTGGAAACGTTAAAGGCAACTTTTCTCATTAAAGTTTCAACCACAAACCCGAGAACCCTTTCGTCAATTCTTGACCACTCGGCATCCTCCATCTCTTTCGGTTTATCCTTCTTCAGAGCCGCTCAAAGATCATGCCGTTGTAGAGTTCCTTCAATCCGCATATTCCAACGGGACCCCACAGCCACCACCAATTGTTGGAAAAATTCCCTCTTCCAAAGAAGAGAAGAATTCTCGTTATCTGGGGTCGGATTGAATTAATGCGATGAGAACTGAATGTAAATGAAGAAAAGTATAAGACACAAGATTTAGTGTGGAAACCCAAAATCGAGAAAAACCACATGACAAATAATCCTCAGTCGTAAACTCACTATCACAAGAAGAATAAGGATACAATATGTTATGCTATTGATTGATTAATTACAATTGTCTTCATGAGGCCACTATTTATAGAGTCTAAATTAGGATCTAATATAGGAAATAATTTCTTTCCATATCTTTGACCCCAACTTCCATATATCTATTTAACAATACATATTTGCATATATTCTTTGATATATATCACAAGAATATATCTTCATATCTTCTTCCATATATATGTAACCAACAAGATATATGTCAATATCTCCTTCAACATATGCAACCAACAATATATATCTCAATGTCTTATTCTATATATTTCATGGGTCAATTATTGAAAGATATTTCCCATGCGATTCTCTTGAATCCCGATCCAAGTATAATCCGACCGCTATCAAATTGACTCATCACAATCGTTCGATCGGTATCTTTGATCGATCGATCATGCCGATCAACATCACCGCTTCTTGTTAGGTTTCCCCGATCGGTCTTCCACGCCGATCAAACCCTTCGACTATCACCCGACCTCCATTCCTAACATATGTCAGGTTAAAATACTTTCAAAACATGTACTATTGAAGTATGTCACACTTGATGATTGTTTCTCGCTGGTTATGTACTGCAAATATTTTCTCGACGAACGGATATGTACTTTTCCGACTCCTCCATGATCCGTCGTAGAGGTTCGTGCCCTCGATAGTTATTAGTATTTGGTATTGCCTGCATCAATCCAAAGAATATCCATCTCCTTCTTGATTCGTCTTTGAAGGTGACATGTTAAGTTAGTAAAATCACTTAACACGAGTGACCTGATCTACGTGTGTGAAAGTGCAAATTTATGACAATCTAAGGATTTTACGTTAACTAACGTTATTTTCACCTAGGTAGTGAAGGTTTTCTATACTTTTTTTGGAGGAGTGCAGAAAAGTACGAGTAATGATGATGTAATTGCAAGTACAAATACATACAAAGTAAAAGTTCATATGTCTTCTCCGTGTCCCTATTCTTAACGCTTACACGTTAAGTAAAATCACTCACCTAAGATTAATGTGAGTTGATGGTTTATAACTCATAGGCTAAATCTGCATATCATAACACTATTGATATTCCTTAGGATATTTTCATAATTGGGACACCCCGGGGATCATCTGGCTCATTTATCAGGATGTTTTGAGTTTTTTAAGGTATTCCTGGTTAATGCGACATAAAGGGTATATTCATAGTTTTGCATGACCAGAGATCGATTGTGATACATCCCGACATGTACGAAGTATTGTAGAGGCTATCCACTATAAAATGATATATTTAGGAGCAAGTGGTCTTTGAGACTCTATTGGAGTGATAAACTTCGTTTTTTGTAAACACTCGCTACTTGGACAAAAAAAGGTTTGGATTTTGAATACAAGTACCAAAGAGATAATGCATTACATATAATTTTCGCAACTAATTTTATCTCCACAACAAATTCGCGAAGAATTACCAAAAGACATAAAATTTCCGCGACGAAGTGAAGGTCATTGAAAAATCAAGACGAACCTGCACATGAAGTGAAATCATGAAGCATTTGCATCCAAGGAGAAAATCACTAGTAATTACATTGTTTCCTCTACGAACACAAATTCCTCACGAATTTGTGGCTTGGCCCCAGCTTTTGAGATTTCATCCCAAAATTTATATGAAGACTTATACAGTTGCTCAAAAAATTCGATAGATCATTTATTTCATATTAGAGCACCCTATTGTATTGTTTGAAGTACATTATACTGAAACACCAAGTAGAAATTTGATCTCGCGAGAACGTAGCTCGCACATTACATTGTGAACCAAACTCGTAATTTGGTGTCCTTATTCAACTCAAATCAAATAACGAGCTAATTAAAATAAATAATTAAATTGATTAGACAAATATACCTTAAAATAATTTTGACAATATCACTATTAATGGGTATGATTGTAGTTAAAATGGTTAAAAAGTGTGAACAAATCGTGAACATATATATTTCGACTTGTTTAAATTCATATTTTTTGTTCAAATTAAAATATGAGCATTATTTGAATAAAAAACGAGTTCGAATAAAAATTCAAACACATTAGTCATGAACATTTGAATTTCATTATTATTATATTATTTTGCACGAAGATGATGCAAAACGAATGAATACAAACATAAACGCAAATGAACACAAGTTCGAAAATAAAAAAACTTTACAAATATAAATAATATTTGAACAAATTATTTCGTTTGAATTATAAGATAAACTATTACAAATAAATCAAACTCTGTTTATTAGTAAAGAAAAAAAGCTCTATTTGTGCCTTTGTAGTACGAGGAACGGTACCCGTTGAATGGCGGTGGGATTGGGTTTTTATGGGCTTTTATAATAGGCCGGATTATTTTGCTATTACAATCCCAAATTCTAATAACTCGAATCTAGGGTTTCCTTTTCCCTCGTCACTGAGAGTAGAAAGAATGTGGAGGTCATTGGCCAGAAGAGCATGGCTGCATTCACCTGCCCATGTATCGAAGCTGCGTAATCCCACCGTTAATGCTACTGTATCATGGCATCAAATCGTAATCTCTTCACTGGATTCTCTTCAGTCTGCATCCCGCCTCTCGCTCCCTGAAATTTCCCATTTTCACCGGATACCTAGGTTATTTTCTTCAAATTCAGCAGAAAGCTACGATGAGCCCCAATTTGAAGCGTTGCATTCGGAGAGAAATGGGGTTGCGGAAGGTGTTAGCCTTGATGTTGATAAAGGGACGTACTCTGGATTTGATAATGAGGGTTCTGTCTTTGATAAACCTTTGGATGATGTGATGGCGGACAAGGAGGTCTTCTCTGAAGAGTTTGATCGTTCAGATGATGTATATTCTCTGGACATGCAAGATCAATGTGTTGAGCAAGAAAATCAGAATGATTTAGAGAAAGTGGAACTACTGCTGTCTTTGCTGCAAAGCCGCGGTGTTGTTGATAGACCTTTAGAACATGATTTGGAGGAAATAAACTTGATTTGCAGTCAAGAACTTTTACTAAAGGTACTTGAAACCCCACAAGTTCCTGGTGAAAATTTGATCAATTTCTTCAGTTGGGTTTTGAAGAAATCTGGATTCAGGTTAACTGCGGCAATGTTAGATTCTATTATTAATGGTATATTCTTGGAGGGCAGTAAAAGAGAATCATATGCCTTGTGGGATTTTGTGAAGAAACTAAGGGTGAAGAAAAATGACTTATTGACCTCAGAGATTCTAAACAAATTTGTAGCACTATTTTCAAAGATTGGAGAGGGGAAAGCAGCTTTTGATGTCTTTAATAGCTTTGAGGAACTTGGATGCTCGTTGACTGGGGATACATACTTTTTAACGATTGAAGCTCTATGCAGGAGTTCCTTGTGCGATTTGGCGTGCTCAGTCTGTGAAAAGATGATGAATGCAGATCAACTGCCTGCCATTAAAAATGTTGGGAAGATAATATCTCACTTGTGCAAAGGAGGGATGACAAGGGATGCCCACCTGGTTTATTCATTTGCTAAGGAAAAGAAAATGAATCCTTGTGGATCTTCAGTCACTCGTTTGGTTGTCTCTTTTTCACGTATCAAGAACAAGAAGATTAATGAGGAACATGATAAGTCAGATGTCTTACTGGCTTTAGAGTTGTTGAGTGATTATTCTGCGGAAGATCGGAGGTATGCTACAAGTCCTTTCACAAGAGTGATTAGGAGTTTGTGTTCTATTGAAGATGTGGATAGGGCAAAAACCTTGATTCTTGAGATGATTACTTCAGGACCTCCTCCTGGATATGATGCTTTCAATTTTATGATTAATGGTCTTGCTAAAGCTGGGGATATGGAGGAAGCACTAAAAATGATGAGTCTTATGAAGGACAGAGGCTTAAAACCAGATGTACACACTTATACTGTGATGATGAGTGGTTTCACTAGGGCTGGTGAAATCGAAAAAGCATTTGAAATATTTGATGAAGCCAAAACAAACCATTCGAAGCTGAGCACTGTCACATTCCATATACTTATTCGTGGGTTGTGCAGGCTTGAACAGTTTGACAGGGCGGTGAAGTTGTTAAGATCGATGAAGCAGCATGGAGTACATCCTAACCATGACGAATACAATAAACTTATCAAATCTCTCTGCTTAAAAGCACTTGATTGGGAAACTGCTGAAAACTTGAAAGATGAGATGAAGACAGATGGTTTGATTCTCAACAGCCGAACGAGTGCCCTTATTGCTGCAGTCAGAGAATTGGCGAGTTCACAGTGTTGACTTTTAATATACAAGTGTATTCGTTGCAGATAGTCCTTTACATGCCCTTAGAATTCCAGGGAATTGAGTTCCAAGAGTATTTGATTTATAGGTTGGGTTGAGTAAATATGCTAAAAGAACATTGCCAGGACTCCTGCATGAATGTTGTGGGATTTACCCTTTTGACAAAATACACTTTTACTCATCCCTAAATGTACTGATTGCATGCGGGTGCATTTGTATCTTGCTAACCTATAGTAAAAATATTATGAACGAACCTTGAAAGAATCACCAATTGATAGTACATCTGAAAATTGCAGTGTAAAGTGAGACCTTTGAAGCTATGATCTGCAAGCTTAGTCATCTGGATCCATTTCCTCATCCTGTTCCAATGAAGGCAAGTCAGGTTGGCTTCCTATATAAGATTCTACTGGCTCCGGATCTGATTCATCCTCCTGCGTTTCAGCATCGTCAATATGACTTTCCTGAAACCTATCTGCTTTGAGTTGCATCAGCTCATGAGGGCACTCTATCTGTCCTTCGTATACTTTTTTGAGACTATATGGTTTTGAATAGGCATTTTTGGCAGTTGTGCATGTGCATTCAGGTAGGGGATAAGAGAGAAAGAACTTTGATTTGGATTCATTTAAGTCTCGAAGAACTCCATCTTCAGTGGTACTCTGGTGGAGGTGCTGTCTTACAGAAAGAGTCCAATTTCGTGGAGGGAAGTAGCGATGATCACTTGTGCTATTCAAGAGCCCCGTTATAAGTTTCCTGCATAAATTGATGAAAAACATTTAGAAAGATAGTAACTAATTGTCATATATAATAAATAAGAAAGCACAAAAGAAGGGATTAAGCAATTGCGAAAGTTAATGATCCAAAGAATATGAAGAGTTCACCTATCAGGTCTGTAGGTTCTTCTTGAAGCCATTTTATATAAACGATGCCCCTTGACTAAGCTGGAGAAATCTGGCCATCCACTCCCATCATTGTCAAAGCCAGGAAAGAAAGCATCAGCTTCAACAGAAACTATATAATCTAGAGCATCCCATAGCAAATGGTGGGCTTGGTTCATAGAATCTGTAGGTGAGGACTCTGGTTCTCCATCTTTTTCACCGATCCACCCGTACCAACCTTCTCTTTCGTGTTGGTAAATGGGGCGATCTGGAGGTGGAGGAAGAGGCCTAGGACGAGGACCAGCATTGTCCCAATCTTCTTTTACTTGCTTAAGGATCTTTATTGGTGGAGATTGTACGACATCTGTAGGAAGCTGGGATTCCTGTCCAATGACTGTTGCTAGCTCTTTTTTACTGCAGATAGAAGTCCGATCAACTAAGAAGGCATACATGGCACGTAATGGAATCAGAACCCTCTGACCACCGAATGTTTCAGAACCTGCCAAGTATATTCTTGTTATTGTAGGGTAACCCAAAGCTTGAAGGAGAAGCCCAACCTACAATTTTTTAGCCAAAAATCATAAGCTATTGCTTATACAAGGACTAAGTTTCAACAAAAAGTAACTTATAACATGAAAAGTAAAGGTTAACGTACATCTTCAGGCATTAGAGGGCATGACCCATTCCTTTTTCGATCATGTGAATTAATACTCGGACCTTCTTTTACTATTCCTTGTTTAATCATCTGTGTGCGACGGTACTGTATCAGCTCCGTGTGTAAATCCTACAGATGATACTCAATCAGTAACTGTAAATGATAAAAATATGTACAATTTGGTCATGACAATAGCTTTCCAGAGTGTTATGCGTCAAGCAGTATAAAGAAACAATACATCATGGGAGGCATTCAGTAGCGCGTACATACTATGGTCACATACAGCATACGGATGCAAAGTAGAAGATAATTCAATCCAACTAGAAAACCTTTTATTCATCGAAGGAATTTTTAAGAAAGTTATTCGACCACAACATGACCTAAAATAACACAAAAACTGGTGGACAAAACCATACAAATGCTATAACAAGAAACAGTATCCAGCTATCCATAAATAATAATTTAGAATTGAGTTCTTTACTGAATCAGGAAATATTCATGATGACTAGCTCCAAGGTAAAAAATATATGATTGATCGTATCTACATAATTCCCATTAATAAGGTTTTTTTTCTATAAAGGCTAAGATTCAAGAAAGCCACCTCTAAGATTCCTAGAGTGCGATGAATTCTGAACATCAAAGATCAAAATTTGGTAGTTCAATTTTGAGCTGTATATATTTACCTGAAAAAGTTCAGCACAACCATGATAAGCTAAGGTGTCCCTTTTCAACCCGGGGTGGTAAGCGATGTATGGCTGACCAGAACCTCGTAGCCTGCAAAATATGAAGAGAAATTGTTAAGCATACATGTACCGATCAGTTTATCACAATCGGCAATAGTTTTCTCCACTATTGCAACCAAAGATATCATTACTTGAATATGAGCATAAAAAATGAAAATATATGTATTTACCTTTGCACCATTTTTTAAACAAAAAAATTATTGACTGAGAATAAATATCATGGAACAAATTTAGTATGAAAATTGTACCTTTCCACCATACGTTGGGCAAGTTCCACAATTTCTGTACGGAAATGAAGTGCATGGAATGCAACACGACACCTGAGTCTCTGGAGCTCAGCAAAGCTCTTTGGAAGAATTGACTGGAATCAATTAGGCAAAGGGAGCTAGATTAGAATCATATTTGACATTCGAAATATGTAAGTCTTACCCTGCTTGAAAAATGATGACTGGAAAATGTCATTGACCTATTATAATCCTAAAGGGAGGACAGAAATATAATATGTATAAAGATTACATACAGTAGGAAAACACCAAAGAAATTGGTATGGGACTTTCGGAGAGGGGAACAAATATGCACGGTTCCACAAGTAATTTTTTCATTGTTTTTTGCATCAAGTTCTTTGTTTCATGCAGAAAAAAAACCAATTAAATATGATATAAAAATACACACGAAGCATTGCAATCAAATAGTAAAAGATAGATTAAAAACAGTATTGCATAAAGAATGAAGCAACAGATGTATATAAGAACCTAAATATATTGACATACCCGTAAGCATCCTCCATCCATCACAATTAAGCCAATGACCTTTGTATCCTTCAGCTTGGGTAAGACTTCTTCCAAATAAAATTTGGGAGAAGAAAAGCGTTTTGGTTTGAAGATTGGATATTGTTTTCTTTTTCTCCCCTCCTCAAAGTTTGGAGATAGGTTCTTCACAATGATGACATCACTGGCCAGGGCTGCTATGAATCGCTCCACGTCATAAAGATATGAAAAGCTCGTGGAATTGGAACTGCAAATGTAAGTCTCAACACACAGAAATCCTAACCTGGATCAAGTTCTCCACAATTATAGACAAAGATAATGGATACCTGGTGACTTCTAATTGTGTGCTTGCTTGAATCTCAGGAAGGACAAGGACAACATTCAGAAGCCTAGACAATATAACAAGGTCGCAGATCTAGAAAATTTTAAACTATTTGTTAACTCATAGAATGTAAAATTAACTGCGGCATTTAGAGAACACTATGAGTACCGAGTTTCTTATATTTTCAAAGCCACCATGTATTTCAGCATAAATGAAACCATTGTTCTGCTCATTTGGACCTGAAACAGTAAAACCTGCTATGTTTATTTGGAAGGGAAAGGCATCGAAGTTCCAATGTATAACCGTAGGACAAGGCAAAAAAACTTAGTCTATTAAAAAAACAAATCATATGCTAAAGGTTCAATCCATGACAGATGCACAACATAAAAGGCCCAACAGCATAACTTAGGCATAATACCCGTATATGATGGGCTTCTAGGGTTCACATATGGTTGCAGTGGTTCCAAGTTTCTGACAGTTCCCCACAATCTTCGACTATACAGTGAACCCTACAAAATTATGGAGTTTTATACTAAGTTAAGTTATAAAATAATATCACGACACAGAGAAGAAAGCTTTACTAGATAACTCACCAGTATAACAGAATCATTGACGTGATTAATATCATATGAAAACTCTGCGTCTATACCATGCAGCACCTCAGAGCTCGATTTTACGAGAAAAGCAAGCACCAGCATGGAAACAAATGATAGTAACAACCCTCCAATAGCTGCCCATTTTAGTCTAGATTTAATTCTAACCCTCTCAAACCATGCCATATTGGATCATGGCCTAGTCCTACAAATCTTATTGCAATCCGTAAGTCAAATACAAATCCAAGTTAGCATCAGTACAATCCAATATTTTAGAACATTGTCCGATCCAACTAACTAGCAAATCTTTTTCGTTTATTCATATTTTAAGGCGTTCTTGCCGAAGTAAGTCGAAAACTGCATGAAGCATAAGACTCGATATCTAAGATCAACAATATGCAACAAGCTATAAACTATAATTACCAGATCGCGGTCTGATTAACAGTATTCCGAATATTTAGCAGCATTTCGTGACACAGAGAGAGCTCTCCCCATTTCATCACTTGGAACAATAATTTTAAGAATTGAAATTCGAATCGCATAATTTCATCACGTAATCAAAAGATTAAATTGGGGAAAAGAGCAGCATCAAATACCATAATACTCCCATTCCAAACGACGAATAAGTAAGGCACACCCGACCAAACGAAGAAGACTGCGTCGATCCTAAGTAAACTTGATACTTCCAAGGGTTTAACTTCAAACAATTCACGTAAATTGCTTTCGAAGATGCAAGATTTGGTGTCAATTGCAAGATTTATTTTTTTTATTTATCATATCATAATTTATTAGTCTAAACATTAATTATTCTTTTTAGTGGTTTCATTATTTTATATGTTAATGTTTTATTATTTATAACAAAAAACCAATTATATATACATTTTTTATCATATCGGAATTTATAACATTATAGCTTTGATATATTCACTTTTACGGTTGCTGTAAGCCTAAAAATATATAAAATGACTTCTTTTCATTTGATGTTTCATAGATTTTATATCGAGATTAAACAAATGTGTATGAATATGATGCGAAGCACGAGTGAACATCCATTGGTTATTGTTAATTTGAATTGAAGAACTTGTAGACCAAATGAAATAGATGATAAGGATTGAATGGGGCCGTTGGGGGAAGACCAGATAAGCCTCTCAGCTGCGATGTCTGGATGCACGACTTGCATTGCAGCGCTCAAATCGGACACGGCATGATGCACGGTTGCACATACGACGCGGTCAAATGTCACGTTCCTGAGTCGCTCCAAGAAGTATAGAAGGAGGGTAGAGAGAAAGTGTGGAGGAGAAGATGAACAGAAAATGAGATGAAGAGGAATAGATTTCAAATTCGCAAAAGATAATCAGTACGTGTTCCCTGTGAACATTTAAGTTGTTCAAGGTAACGGTAACATTGTACGATACATAATGACCATAACGGTAACATAAGTTGGGCCTAATGGGCTGTTCCTAATCTTCAACAAAAGACAATACTCTATTGGGTTATGGAGCCCAAATAGAGTTGTTCCCTTCGACACTTCATCTCTTTACGGCTTTCTTCTCTGATTGTCATCTTCTTCTTCGACAATTTGCTCCCCATCGACATCTGCAATCGTAGAAGTAGTAAGTGTTGGGGAACGATTTGGGAATGTGACAATACATGCCCCTAAAGACGATCCTTGACCCCAAGGATCAAATCGGGGAAAACGACGTCGGATCCAGGTGAGATCCTCCCATGTGGCTGCTGATGGTGGGGAACCCGACCAATGAATTAGCAATTGAGTGATCGGTTTGTTGCGGCGGGCTGTGAGGCGGCGGTCCATAACTCGCATGGGTTGGGGAGTAAGTGTACCGGCTGGAGATAGATCCGGTAGGTCTGGAGACGATGATGAAGACTCCCCAATTTTTTTCTTGAGTAGTGAGACATGGAAAATCGGGTGGAGCTTAGACGTGGGCGGAAGGTCTAATTTGTAAGCCGTCTGTCCAATACGGGAGAGAATCGAAAATGGACCATAGTACCGGGCAGCCAACTTCAGATTCCTCCTGAGCGATAAAGAGTTTTGTCGGTAAGGTTGCAACTTAAGATAGACTAAATCATCTATTGCAAAAGAGCGTTCACTTCGGAGATTGTCGGCATAAAACTTAGTACGCTATTGTGCTTGAAGCAGGTTATATCGAAGGGTTTTGATGAACTCTTGACGAGCAGCAAGGAAATTTGTGGCTGGATGATGAGGGATGAAGTTAGTCGCATCACAAGGAAGGAAAGTTGGTGAATGGCCATATAAAGCTTGGAAGGGCGACATTCTAATGCCGGAATGGTGAGAACTATTATACCAGAATTCCGCTAGAGGTAGGAATTTCACCCAATGGTGCGGATGGTCGAGACACATACCTCGGAGATAGGTTTCAAGGCACTGATTCACCCTTTCCGTTTGGCCATCAGTTTGCGGGTGATAGGCCGAAGAGAGACGTAGATGAACTCCGATGAGGCGGAATAGCTCAGTCCATAAAGTACTTGTGAAGATGGGGTCTCTATCGGAGATGATTGAGGAGGGCAACCCATGTAATCGATAGACAGTGTCAACAAATATAGTGGCTATATCTTGGGCTGAGTAAGGGTGTGAGAGAGAAATAAAGTGGGCGTACTTGGTTAATCTATCAACCACTACGAAGATGGAGTTTTTTGAGAGGGAGACCGGTAAGCCTTCGATAAAATCTATACTGATGCTATCCCATTGTTTAACAGGAATTGGGAGAGGCTGTAGCAAACCAGGGGAGGCTGAACGATCAAAGTGGATTCTGCTGCAAACATCACAAGATTGAATCCAAGAGGTAATATCCTTCTTCATGTGCGGCCAATAAAATAGAGATTTAATACGATGATAAGTAGTGGTGATTCCAGAATGTCCCCCTACAGGTGAGGCATGCAGTTAAAGGAAGAGACGACCCTTGATGTCGGGATTATTGGCAACACAGATGCGGTTGCGATAAGAGAGCAGGCCTCCTTGGAGAGAATAATCTGGGAAGGCCGATGAGTGGAGAGATTTCCCTGTGATGATGGCTGATAAAGTTGAGTCCTTGGTTTGAGAGTCTTGAATCTCCTTAAGCCAGTTGGCTGGACACTAGTCATAGGGAATAAGATGGCTGAACGAGATAGTGCATCTGCTGCTATATTTTCTTTTCCAGCTTTGTATTGGATCTCAAATTGGAATCCCATAAGTTTAGCCATCCATTTTTGTTGAAATAATGTACCGAGACGTTGATTTTTCAAGAATTGTAAACTTTGGTGATCACTTCGTATGAAGAATTTTCGCCCCATGAGATAGTGTTTCCATTTTAACACCGAATGCATAACTGCAATCAATTCTTTTTCATAAACTGAATACCCTTGAAATTTTTCTCCTAATGCCTTGGAAAAAAATGCAATCGGGTGTGAAGATTGGGTGAGGACAGCCCCAATACCCGAGTCACAAGCGTCTGTTTCGAGAACAAATTGTTGAGAGAAGTCCGGTAAAGATAAAACCAGGGCAGCACTAACAGCTTGTTTCATTCTGATAAAGGATTCAGTGGTGGTGATATCCCATTTGAAATTATCCTTCTTGAGTAGTTGAGTAAGAGGGCGACTAAGTATGCCATAATTTCGGATGAACCTACGGTAGTACCCTGTGAGACCAAGAAAGCCTCTCAGTTCCTTGAGATTTTTTGGAGTCGGCCAATCGAGCATGCTGGAAATTTTCAGTGGGTCTGTAGAGACGCCCCTGCGTGAAATAATATGGCCTAGGTACTCAATGGAAGTCTGGCGAATGAGCACTTGGAACGTTTAGCCAGGAGACAATTAGCTTGCATAAGGAACAAAGTTTGTGAGATATGATCTAGATGTTCATGCCAAGATTTACTATAAATAAGAATATCATCAAAGAACACAAGCACAAATTTCCTAATGACCGAAGCAAAAACCGAGTTCATGAGAGATTGAAAAGTGGAAGGAGCATTAACCAAACCAAATGGCATAACAAGGAATTCATAATGACCTAAGTGAGTTGCAAAACTAGTTTTAAAAATATCTTGATCATTCATACGAACTTGGAAAAAACCGGAGCGTAAATCAAGTTTGGAAAAAAACATAGCACCATGTAATTCATCAAGCAAGTCATCAACTATAGGAATAGGAAATTGATTTTTTAAGGATATATCGTTGAGATACTTGTAGTCCACGCACATACGCCAATTACCGTCTTTTTTGGATACTAGTAGTACCGGTGATGAGAAAGGGCTGGTGCTTGGCCTTATGAATCCTGAGTCCAGGAGTTCTTGGATAAGCTTTTCGAGTTCCCCCTTGAGATGATGAGGAATGCGGTATGGCGGGAATTTTTTGGGTCTAGCATCCGGAAGTAGGGGAATTTTATGATCGATGTCTCTTTGAGGCGGGAGCTCACTTGGTTCCTGAAAAAGAGTCTCATAATTCGAAAGTAAAGACTGAATTACCGGATCAGTTTGAGAAGCAACGGCTGGGGTGGTGTCGATTGCGTATAGACGACCCAACCAAACTGTGGATGGTTTACGAATGACTTTCTCCATCTCGTGAGCGCTTATCATTGAAAGTGTGGCAGAAGCATGAAGGCAGGGGAGGGTGATGGGGGAATCCGATAAATGGAGCGTGAAAATCATTTTATTCAAATCCCCAGTGAACGGGCTATGTTTTCGGAGCCAATTGCCTCCTAAGATCATATCATATGCACCACGTAGGTCGTAAATCCTGAAAGAAAAACAGAACGAGTGAGAATGAATGGTCCAATTAAAATCCTTACAAACTTCTGCACTGAGCTTTCGGCTGCCATCAGGAGTTGCGACAACTAAGGGTGTGGCCGGCGAGCGAATGAGGGCAAGGGAGTTTGCGAAGCTCTCGTCCAAGAAGCTACTGGTACTCCCTGTATCAATTAAAATATGGATATCTCGATTAAGATGCCGACCAATCATCCTGAGATGATTTTCCATAGTCTCTCCGGAGATGGCATTCAAGGAGATTATTTCATCAAGGGTGTCATTAGTTGTTGGGGGCAGAATTAAACAAGGCTGTGGAGGGTCAAATTGTGGGACCTCAAGGTCATCGTCGTCTTCTCCTGAGATGAGGTATAACTGCTTAAGATGACATTTGTGATCCCTGGAATAAGGTAGACCACACTTGATACACTGATGTTTATCGAGACGGTCCTTGACAATATCATCTGAGATTAAGTGCTTCTGGAATCTATTAGGAGGACGTGGGGGTGCTTGGGGGGACCACTGCTTGACTTGTGTGCTTGGAATTTGTGGGGTCCAGGGTTTGCTTTGCAGATTGGGTTCTTTCAAGGAAGTACAGAAAGCTGAAAACTCTTCTTCTTTTTGCTTAGCAAAACGTTTAACTTCCGACTCTGTCTTCAACCCGGAGTGGGAGACCGCTGTTCGGAGGTTGTCTTTGAGACCACTAATGAGTATCGAGGTGAAGTACTGGGACGTTAACGAAGGGTGGAGGGCGGACACATGGGAGCGCATGTCTTCGAATTTGTCTAGATATTTCGCCAATGATCCTACTTTTCGGATTTTTAAGAAATCACCTAAGAGCCGTTCAGGATCTAGGTCGTCAAAACGCAGTAATAGGTCGGAGACGAAATCGTCCCATCCAGCGTTTGGAGATGAAGAACGGTAACCATGCAGCCAACGATCAGCCTTTCCTGTGAACGCTATGGTGGCATAATCAACCCACTTCAATTTTGGAATATGGTCCAAGACGTAAAAGTACTGGGTGATACGTCTGAGCCAACTACGGGGGTCTGAGCCATCAAACATTGGCAAGTCTATTTTCGGGTGATTTTTGGTCGAGTGTGTTGGGATGTAATCCGTTGTACCGGTTTGTCTAATGGGCGAGGGCTGAGGTCTTGGGGGGGGATGAGAACTTCCAGTTCCTAAGATGGAGCGATCTTGGGTAAGCGAACGGAGTTGTTGGGAGATATTAAGCAACTGGGTGTGGACTGATTCACTATTATCTTTCATATTCTTGTCTATACGCTGTTCCAGGTCTGAGATTTGATGCTTGAATGATTGTCTTAAATCGAGTTGGGAGTCAAATAGGTGTTGGATTTGCGACTGATAGTCGTGCTCCATATACTCGTTGTCAACAGAGTTATGCAGGTCGCTTTGATGGGGATTATTCGAAGGATCCATGGACAGTTTAGTATCTATAATGGCCTTGGTCTTCCCTTTCTTTTTCGGACCCAGCTTGGCAAAGGATGATTGGCTCCGATACCACTTGTCACGTTCCTGAGTCGCTCCAAGAAGTATAGAAGGAGGGTAGAGAGAAAGTGTGGAGGAGAAGATGAACAGAAAATGAGATGAAGAGGAATAGATTTCAAATTCGCAAAAGATAATCAGTACGTGTTCCCTGTGAACATTTAAGTTGTTCAGGGTAACGGTAACATTGTACGATACATAATAACCATAACGGTAACATAAGTTGGGCCTAATGGGCTGTTCCTAATCTTCAACAAAAGATAATACTCTATTGGGTTATGGAGCCCAAATAGAGTTGTTCCCTTCGACACTTCATCTCTTTACGGCTTTCTTCTCTGATTGTCATCTTCTTCTTCGACAATTTGCTCCCCATCGACATCTGCAATCGTAGAAGTAGTAAGTGTTGGGGAACGATTTGGGAATGTGACATCAAAACTGACTTTTTTTAAGTATTTTTTAAAAATACAAGGATGAAATTGTGTTTTGTTGTTGTTCAGACTCCAATGCCTATTTCTTTCATGCGGCTCTCAGTTCCATGGCTTAAAGGTGATAATACAAGGCTAAAATTGCAAGGTCAATGCATCTTTAGTAGGGCAAGGTCAAGGTTGAAAATGCAAGGCTGATTATGTTTCTTTTTCTTCAGTTTTCTTCATCGCAAAACTCTGTGTTTCACTGTTTTAAACAAGATACCCCTTTTACCTTATTTGGTTCTCAATTATTTTATTTCAAATCTTCGATTTCATCTTCCAATCTGCGGATTGAGTCGTTAGTTTAATTAACCTTTTTTGTGAGGATTTAGATTTGGGGATTTTTTAGCACTAGGGTTTGCGTAGTTCTGGGGAATTATACGTTGGAACTCTTAAGAATTTTTCTTAGAACAAAAACATGTTTTTTAGGAATTCATAGCTTTGTTAAAAGAATTCTAATCGTTATAGTTTTTTTTAAGAATTCATAGAGCAGACAATATGATTATGTAATTTTTGATATCATTTTTATAGTCTTAGTTTTTATTTATCATAATGAATCTAGAATGCAAATATAACTTCATCTATCTTACATTCACACTTTTATCGGATTACATAGTAGATGGATGATGATGAATGTGTTGAAGTTGAACAAGGAACAATGTGAAGCTCTACCTCGTCAAAAAAGACACCTCATCCTCTTTGAAAATTTGTGACACGATTGGATGCAAATAATTCCGGGGGAAATGTTCACTTCTCTTGCAATTCTTGCAATGCATCTTTTTGTGGATCTTACTCATGAGTAAAATCACATCTATTAAAGATATCGGGATAAGAAGTGGCTCAATACACAAAAGTAAGTAAAATATAGACATATGAAATGTCTATTTTGCAAAATGAGCACAATAATGTATTTTTATCTCGTACGATAGTGGATAAGGGTTCTTCGTCTACATATGACATTTTAATGAATCAATTGAAAAAAAAATACTACCAAAAAGAGAAAATTAGGAGGACAATGACAACTACATCTATGTGATATGTTTAAAAAAAGTTTCAAAGATAGAAATTGATGCGGAGATTTTAAGGATATTTTACTCTGGAGGTCTACCATTTAATCTTGCACGGAATCCGTATTACAAAAAAATATTTGCATTGTTGGTGGTTGCATGCAAAGTTGCGAGTAAATTGTTTTTAAAATCCTTTTTAATGTATTAATATAACTACTTACATATTGTTTTTGATAGGTTACACTCCTTCATATTATGACGATCTTCGAACAACTCTTCTAAAAAATAAAAGGTCAAGAATTCAAAAAAGAATGGAAAAGATAAAGAGTTATTGGAGTTCAAAAAGTGTAAGCATTATATAAGATGGATGGTCTGATCAATTGCATGACACTGAATGATGATGGACCAATTTTTTGCAAGCGTTGCATTGTGAATGTAAAATAAATAACATTGTATTTATTTTACGACTTATGGATGATGCTATTGTGAAAGTTGGAGTAGCAAATGTAGTTCAAATTATAACTGATAATGCTAGTGCATGTAAATTGATTGAAACTATGATAGAAGAGAAATATCGGTGTTTGTTATATATATATGTTGCATTCAATATTATACTTGATATGAAAATTTATCGTCTTTTTCCATGCAGATTTTTTGGACTCCATGTATTGTACATACGGTGAATCTTGCACTTAAGGATGTATGTTCTTCAAAAAATAATGATCAAAATGCGATTATATATCAGAGATGTAGCTTGAATAAGTACGTTAGTCAATTCCATTGTCATTGATGAGACCCTCGGAACCCGGTACCTCGAACCTGATCAGGGCCAAACTTAGCCAGGCTAGCCCAAGTGATATAAGCCGAACTTGGAGGCCCAAATCCAGCTCACGTGAATGGACGGCCCAACCAGGCCAGTCGGGCCCGAATGCCCGTTCTTATCGATCGGGACCGATCGATAGAGTCATGCTTTCTCCCCCTCATCAGGACCGATCGGTCCACATCTCACAGGCTATGCTTCGGACCAGATCCATCTCACGTGATTGGACGGCCCAACCAGGCCAGTCGGGCCCGAATGCCCGTTCTTATCGATCGGGACCGATCGATAGAGTCATGCTTTCTCCCCCTCATCAGGACCGATCGGTCCACATCTCATAGGCTATGCTTCGGGCCATCCACATTCCTCAACATACGACAACAACCTCTGACAATCCTGTCAGAGGCAGGTCCGGCGGAGTCATATGAGCCTTCTTTTGGTCTGAAGATAGCTGGCTAGTAGCGCCGAAAGGCCTAGCGTCGTGTAGCCCTATGAAGTCATGCCCGGCGGCTGTCCTGCCTGACACGAGCCGACCTAGCCGCAGGAGACAAGCACAAAACGACACCCTACTGTTCACACAGCACAGTGGGCGTATAAAAAGGACACTTGGGAGGCAAAGAAAAGGATCATCTTTTAGATTCTCCTTTTTCTCTTCTTGTTTGGCCGGCTATCGATTTATTTTCAATAAGCTTTTTTCCCCTTGTTTTCTAAAGAACAAACATGACATTTGTGATCAACAACTTGCTTATTGAATCGACTAAGGGCTTTTCTAGCTCTTAGTCAAGTGGTTTTTTCCTCACATTTTGAGGTTTTACACTATAAAATTGTATTGTCCCTTCTATATTTGATTCATCATTGCGAAGTATGACCTTAGCCCAAAAAGATGTTGCTTCGAAATTCGAAGAGCTGTAATTGTAAAATATAGCCCAATTATTGTAAAAGCTGTTGGACTCAATTCGAAGACTAATTGGGCTAATCCAATTAGAGTGTACTTCGGTATTCAAAGTATGACCTTAGCCCAATTCGAAGAGTACTTCGAATCCCGAAGAGTGTAATTTTTGAGTGTAAAAGAAGCTCAATTATTGGACTCAACCAAGACTACTCGCATCGGGGAGCACTTGGCCCCTACTTTCGAAGAAGAACTCGTCCGCTTGCTGAGAAGCAATGTGGACATATTCGCTTGGACCCGGGCGATGTGCCAGGGATTGACCGATCCGAGAGTGAGCATCGGATCAACACTGAGCCCGGAACAAAGCCTATTAGGAAAAATAGGAGACGTTACTCTCGCGAGAAAATTGAGATCATCCGGGCCGAGGTGGACAAGTTGTTGCGGTCGGGTTTCATTAGGGAGATTCACTATACTGAATGAGTTGTGAACCTAGTGGTGGTCTCCAAGGCAGATGGGAAGTGGAGGATGTGCATTGATTTTACCGACGTCAACAAGAGTTGTGAGTCGGATCCTTTCCCACTGCCACATATTGACCGATTGGTGGATGCTGTAACTGGCAGCACAATGATAAGTACCATGTACGCTTACTCCGGGTATCATCAGATCTTCCTTGCTAAGGAAGATCAGAAAAAGTCATCATTCATGACGAATGACGGCGTGTATTGCTATGAGGTTATGCCTTTCGGCTTGAAGAACGCTGGAGCAACATACCAGAGGTTGGTCAACAAGATCTTTAGGGATTTGATAGGCCACGTTATGGAAGTGTATATTGATGACATGATTGTCAAGTTCATGAATGATGAAGACCATATTCCTTATTTGTCTCGTTGTTTCGAAGTATGCCGTAAATATAAGCTCAAACTAAATCCAAACAAGTGTTGTTTCGGGATTCGAAGTGGCAAGTTCCTAGGATATTACGTTTTTGAGAAAATCATAGAGGTTAACCGTGAAAAAGTTCAGGGGATCATTGATATGCAACCTCCAAGAAACAAGAGAAAATTCCAGAGGCTTACTGGCCGATTGGCAGCGCTGAGCAGGTTTATATCTAGATCCACGGATCGGGCCATCCCCTTTTTTAGGGTGTTAAAGAAAGCAAGCCATCTTGGTTGGACCGAAGAGTGCGATCGAGCCTTCTCAGACTTGAAGACTTATCTAAGCACTCCTCCTGTGATAGTGAGCCCGACCTGCCATGAACCTTTAGGGTTGTATTTGGCCGTATTGGAGGCCGCAGTCAGCGTGACTTTGGTAACCGTTGGAGATGATGTTCTCCGACCTGTCTACTACATGAGCCATTCTCTGGTACCTGCCGAAACCCGATACACTACTTTAGAAAAATTCATGCTGGCCTTGCAGAAGGTTATATCCAAGCTTAAGAACTATTTTGAAGGCCGAAAGGTTTATGTGTTTACTGATCAACCTCTGAAGGCAGTTTTGAATCAGGCGGACTCCAATGAAAGGTTGGCCAAGTAGAAAATAAGGTGGCCGACGCATGTGCGTAGAGAACATGTGCGTAGAGAACAAAATAAGGTGGCCGACGCATTAGCGAGACTGGCTGCAAGCCTACCAGACATTGGACCAGGCACAATATCGGTCCATATTCAAGACCAACATTCGGTCGAAATTTCTGTGACCGGCCAGTCGCTTGAGGAAGTTGGGGCTTTATGCCATGAACTACAGGACTTGAAAATAAATGCCATTAACTCACCAGGGGAGCCCACGTGGATGGCCCCTTTTGTCAAGTATCTGACCGATGGCCATCTACCTGAAAATGCATCTGAGGTCAGAAAGATTGAGACCCGGGCCAAGCGATATGTGCTAAATGATGGGCTATTATTCAAGAAGAGTTTTGAAGGACCGCTCTTGCGATGCCTATCCCCTATCGAGACTGAGGCCGTCATGATTTACGTTCATGAAGGGATATGCGGTATACATTCTGGGGCCCGATAACTATATCATCGCATTATTAGGGTCGGGTATTTTTGGCCGACACTCCTCGAGGACGCTAAAAAGTACACAAGACGTTGCGCTGCTTGCCAACACCATTCTCCGGTCCCCCAACTGCCAAGAGCATCCCTGTCAATGACTCCACTTCCGTGTTCATTTGACAGATTGGGGATTGATATCTTGGGACCGTTTCCCCGATCGGTCCAGCAGCGAAAGTTCTGCATTGTGGCGGTTGAATATTATACAAAGTGGATCGAGGCTGAAGCGGTGGATATTTTTTTCGAAAAGGTTTTGAAGCACTTCCTGTGGAGGAACATCATAAGCCGCTTTGGAGTACCTCGAGCTTTTGTATCACACAATGGACTTCAATTCCGCAGTAAAGCCGTTCGGGATCTTTCCGTCAAATTGGGTATTGCTCAGCATTTCTCGTCGGTGGCTCATCCCCAGACTAACGATTGACGGAGGTGTCCAACAAAGTTATCCTGAAGGGATTAAAAACTAAGTTGGAAGATTTGGGAGGAAAGTGGTCCGATCACATCTACGAGGTTCTATGGGCTTACCGGACTACTCCCCGCTCAACGACCCAGGAATCTCCATTTTCTTTGGTATACGGGTCCGAAGCGGTCAGTCCAATGGAGGTTGCCATACGATCACCTCGAATAACCCAATATGACGAGCATTTGAACAATGAACGAAGATCCTTACACTTGGATATGATTGAAGAGAAAAGGAACATCATGTGTGTTTATCAGCGAACTATGGAGCGGGCTCATAACAAACGGGTCTTGCCCAGAGAATTTTCAGAAGGTGACCTCGTTCTCAAGAATGTGAGAGTTCAGAGAAACGTCGGGAAGCTAGACAAGAACTGGGAAGGGCCCTATCGAGTCTTGAAGAACATAGGGGCTGGGGCTTATAAGTTAGAAACTTTGGATGGAAGCGAGATCCCCCGAACCTAGAACGTTATGAACCTAAGGCGATATTTTGTATAAAACTTTTGACGCTATTTGGCAATTCTGAACTATAAAATGTTTCTCATACATGAATAAGTTACAATAGGTGCAATACAAACTATTTTTAGCTAGTTGAGTAATCGATCTTGAAGTATGATTTTCTGGACGAGTTTGGACTGGTGACTGTAGCGGTCCATCTATAAGGCTCCTAAGTAGTGAGACCGCTCTGACGAGTCAGTTGATTCCACGCTTGCTGAGTACTTAGATGGATTGCAAAACTCCGAAAACTCACTACGAACATAATTTCCCCTTCGATGGCACCCACCACCTGGAAACAGCTCTTGCTTCCTTGTGCTTAGCCATGAACGAGATAACAGAGACAGAATTAGCAGTCAAAGCGCAACCGAAGCTCGCCATGGGACTGTCCTCAGAACCGGGGCTTCGGCTAAGCTTGTCATGGGACTTATAAAGAACCAAGGCAACACCGCCAATGTCATAATATTTTACAGGGACAGATTCAAGTGTGTTCTGTTGGCGCAGTTAAAATCCCCTAACTTATTAAGCCCAGCAAACCTCAAAGTTAAGTTGAGAGGACCGTTCGGTACGGCTCAGCTTGAACCCCGATCTTATACTTAGCAGAAATATTCTATTGAAGAAATGGAGTTTACAAAGCAAATACAGAAAGGAATGGACTTGAAAATTAAAGATCTAGTCTATCTGTCATTCTTCCTTGTCTGTTTCTTCAGACTTCTCCGCGATCCATGCCTTGAGATCTTCTACCTTTTTACCTCTCTCTTCAACTATCTAATTGACCGAACTCTCCATCAGGTCAAAGAATGGATAGTTGAGATCGTTTTCCAACGGGGATTCTTCTAACTCTGGGATCTCACGGAAGCTTCAATCCTTGGTTAGGGGGTCGATCGTCTCCCAACGCTCATCTTCGGGATCCAGACCAAATTTGCTGATCATTTGGTCCTTCATGTTATCCATATATTGGGAGACGCTCGGTCCATAAACGTTTGCCGCAAAAGCAAACATCAGTGGCGATCGAGCAAAACCCAGAAGGGCTTCCCGGACCGCCCCCTCAGTTGCTTCTTTGCCCCTAACTAAGTCTTCCTATAATGCTTTATTTTCCTCCCTTAAGGCATCTTTTTCTTCCTGAGACCGTAGGAGAAGTCTGTTGCTTTCGTCAGATAATTCTTGAATCTGACGCTCCAGTTCCAAAACGCGGGTCGTTGCGGAGTTCGCAGCTGCTTGGGCCTCTCCCGCCTTAGAAGTAGCTATTGAAAGCTCAGTGGGTGCTCCAAACAACTCTCCATTCAAGCGGTCCGGACTGATTCCAACTCTTGTTGATTGATCTCGACTTGCCGCTGAGCTAAAGCAAGTCGACTCTCCAAATCTTCAGAAGCCGAAAAGATGCTTCGGCTTAGCAGGACGGCAGAGACAAGGTCCAGAGTCCTTCTATGTGCCTGCAATAAACAACTTTGATAAAAAACAAAGACCCGATCGGGGCGACAAGAGTTGAAGATAGCTTACCACAGCCTAAGACTCCAGATAGGATAGCACCAGGCCAAGAAGTGCGCCGTCAATACCGGGGGGGTTTTTCTCCCCAAAAGCCGGTATTCTTCAAGAGCGTCGTCTTTCCATGAGGGGGGGACCCTTTTCGGTCCCCGGGCTTTGGAAACGGAGGCTACCATCTCCTGGATAACCTCCTGAATAGACTCGGGGTTCGACGACGAGGGGGCCGATCTCTCCACGATGGTGATCCCTTTCACCGGGATCGGGGCTGCAGGTCTACTCACGGCTGACCGCAACCTCTTGTATTGCTTCAGGGCTTCCTCTTCGGGGCCCCGCTTGCTCGTGGACGCACGGACATGAGGCTTTGACACTCTGTCCCCTAAGCTGGAGGATGGGCGGACATCCTCCACCCGCATTGACCCCTGTAGCAACAACCACACGACGTTAAGATCCAGAGGGGAGTTATTCCCGATTCTGTACATAGCGGGAAGGCCTAACGAGCGAATTCTTTTAGAAATCACCTCATCCATTAATCGGGGTTCAGGCCTCTGACTACTGGAGCTTCCCGCGGATCGTGAAGACCCAGCAGCGGTGTTGGACTTTGGCTTGGATGCTTGCAGCTGGGCGTCCTTTTTGGCCTTTGCAGCAGCAGCCAACGCATCAAGTCGGTTTCCAAACATCGTATCTGTGGAATCTGCAAAACAAAAATAATAAGGATCGTGAGATATGAACTAAAGGAAACCAAAGTCGTACCCGATCCTTCTGACCCCGACGAGTCGGAGCTTGAGAATATCCCTTTTGGGGCAGGGACGCCGGTCCTACCTGCTACCCCAATCTCTAGCAGCTTCTTCTCCCGAAGTATATCTATTCGTTTCAGACGCCTTTCTGGAGGAGGAAGCATTGCCAAGGTATTGGCAATATCCTAGCGTTGAACCGGTTTCGGTCCAACTTCCCGATGTCATGATGGGAGGTTAAGAAGGTGACCTTCAACATGTCTTCTCTCGGGATGTCTATCCAGACGTAGCAAGATTCTCATTCATGAAGGGAATCTTCCTTGTCAACGATAATACAATCCTTCGTTCGGGTTGCTTGATAATACAACCTCATTCCCCTGCGGGATCCCACCAGGAATAGGTTGAAAAAATCCTTAAGGGTTGGCTCTACCTCCTGTTTATGGCAGTAAAAGATGAAGGCGATTATATAGACATAACTGCCCGGAAAAAGAGCGAAGGTTGGGCAATGGATCTCCCGAAGTACGGCCGCGACAAAAGGATGAAGGGGAAATCGCAGGCCGGACCTCAGGGAGGCATAGCTAACGGGTATGGCGTTAGCCGGAACATTCATCTCGGCGGGAAGGAAGCAAGAAACGTCTTTCTTCCCCCTTCAGATGGGATAATGGGTAGGGATTGAAAATTTGGCCCGAAATACTTCGAGGTCCATCTTAGAAACAACTGGATACCTAGCCCTACGAGGTGCTATGGATGGTTACCTTAAGGTTTGTGAGAAAATTGGAGTTGGAAGACGATCGAACAAAATCGCCAGAGAGTTCTAGGGCTTAGAGAATTTTTTGCGAGTTATAACGATGGTTGCACATAGCAGAAATCCCGACTTTTATAGCAGCGCATTGTCCAATCACAGGGCGACACGCCACTACTGCAAGCGGCTGCAGTCTGACAGCCTATCCCCCCTTGGAATACGGAAAGGCGCTGACTACTATAGAGCACAGAATTACGCTTTTACCCATAACCGTTACGAATTTCAAATTTGAAAATTCACGCTCTGAAATTTCTTAAATGCAGGATCGGTCCTCAAGGACGCCGTCATGACCAGTTCGGGTACGGTCATCCATTGGTTCGATCAGGCACTCCTGCCTCAAATGCTCTCAATCTGATAATCGAATTCACATCACCACCATGGTGGCGATAGAGTCCGAGGGGCTAGTGATGAGACCCTCGGAACCCGGTACCCCGAACATTATCAGGGCCAAGCTTAGCCAGGCCAGCCCAAGTGACATAAGCCAAACTTGGAGGCCCAGATCCAGCTCACGTGAATGGATGGCCCAGCCAGGCCAGTCGGGCCAGAATGCTCGTTCTTATCGATCGGGATCGATCGATAGAGTCATGCTTTCTCCCCCTCATCAGGATCGATCGGTCCACATCTCACATGCTATGCTTCGGGCCATCCACATCTCACATGCTATGCTTCCGGCGGTGTCATATGAGCCTCCTTTTGGTCTGGAGATAGCCGGCTAGTAGCGCCGAAAGGCCTAGCGTCGTGCAACCCTATGAAGTCATGTCTGGCGGCTGTCCCGTCTGACACGAGTCGACCTAGCCGCAGGGGACAAGTACAAAACAACACACTACTGTTCACGCAGCACAGTAGGCGTATAAAAAGGACACTTGGGAGGCAAATAAAAAGATCCTCTTTTAGATTCTCCTTTTTTCTTCTTGTTTGGCCAGCTATCGATTTATTTTCGATAAGCTTTTTTCCCCTTGTTGTCTAAAGAACAAACATGGCATTTGTGATCAACAACTTGCTTATTGAATCGACTAAGGGTTTTTCTAACTCTTAGTCAAGTGGTTTTTTCCTCAGCTTTTGAGGTTTTCCACTCTAAAATTGCATTGTCCTTCTATATTTGATTCATAATCGTCTTCCACATATTAAATAAATTACACCGAGTTCGTCTTGCAACGAATCGGATGACTGTTGACACCCCCGATTTTTGAACCACAACAGTCATTATAATGAACTTCATTATGAACCATTCTATGAGGTAAGTCATTTTCAAAAAAATTTCAAAGTTGAGAATGTTTCATATTGTTGATACTCGTTTTACATCAACTATTATCATGATAAAATATTTAAGATTGTGATTTTTTTGAGATCTATGGTAATTGATTAGGAATGAAATTCTTATCGAAATGATGATGAATTGAAAGCTAGAACAGCTAGAGACATTGTTGAATGAATCATTTTGGAGAGCAATTGATTATGTTCTAGCATTTACAGATCATATTTATTCTATGATACGAGATTGTGATACAGAGATATCATGTCTTCATTTGGTTTATCCAATGTAGTTAAATGCAATGTCGAAGGTAAAATTAGCAATCTATGATAATGAGAAAAAAAGATTGGATGAAAAATCTAATTTTTTTGATACGGTTTATAATATTTTAGAAATAAGAATGAATAAATGTATCACACCGATACATACTCTTGTCCATTCTTTGAATCCTAGGTAATTATTTTAATACTATACAATATGATGATACTTTTTTTATCTAACGTAAAAAATAAAGTTTTTTCTCTTTTAAATGTGCAACTTTAGAATGACAACAAGAGAATCAATGGGTATTACCTCTTCAATCCGATCTTGAAATTTCTCATCTACACAAAGAATGCTTGAAGTGTATTTTTCCCGATGATAACATGAGAGCTATTGTTAATACTGCATGTGCCGAATTTCTCTCATGTTCGGTATATTTTAATGAAGTAGACTCTAAAGTGGAACGTTCTAAATTTTAGAACCATTAGCTCGGTGGGTTATGCATGGGGCAGCAACCCCACATTTGCAGCCTTTGGCTACGCGGTTACTTCAATAGGTCTCTTCATGCTCATGTTGCGAAAGAAATTGAAGTACATATACTTTTATTCACTCAACAAAGAGGAATAAGTTAGCTCCAGAACGTGCTGAAGACTTGGTATTTGTTCACTATAATCTCCGTTTACTTTCTAGGAAATCTTCGGAATATAAAGATAGTGACACTAAATTATGGAATATATTTGGAGATGGTTTGGAATCTATAAGTGCTCTAGAATTACTTCAATTCACTAATTTTTCACTCGATGAACATGAAATAGAAAAGAAATTATTAGAAGATGTAGAAGAGGGTAATGTATGATGATTATCTTATTTATTTAGTAATTTCAAGTTGAACAATGAATAAATATTTTGTTTTAATGAATATTCTCATAAATATATATTCTATAACGATATTACCAAATTTTAATGAATTTTAAATGTTGTTGAATTTAAAATATTTATATATTATATATTTATATTTTAGATGCGTCGAAAACACGACACATCTATTATTGCTGCATCGGCGTATTCGTGTCAATGAATCTGCGTCGATCCGTCAACGAATCACAGCCTTTCGGTTAAAATTATTTTTTCAATATTATGATTGTCGTTGATATTTTGGGTTATGTTAGTTACATCTATTGTTATGAACCTTATCATGTTCTTGTTAAAAATTAAAAGAATACATTTTTCTTATGTTTAAAGGTTGCAAGATGTGGTGGTTAATAAAACTTTGCTAGTTACTCTCAGGCTGTAGAGGTATTAATTCTTGAGTTAACTGCAAGCCCCGATTCCAGGATTGTGCACCATCAAAAGATTATGGCGTTAGAAAAATTTGCACTTGCTTGTTGACTGGCTATTTTCTACAGAGCAAAATTTTGCTGTAATGTTGTTCGGTCAAGATGATGGCCATTTGCAGGGGTAGCATGTTCATTTAGATACCTATCAGCAATAGCAGCATGAGCAGCAGCACCAATGGAGAGAGCAGCTTCATCGACCATGAACTGTGGGGAGTGGGCTGTATGCACTGAGCCTAGTGTCTCATTCCTTATACCGACATAGAAGAATGTTGCAGGGACGACTTCTGTATAGAAGGCGAAGTCCTCTGCACCCATCAGAGGCGTGACCTCATGGAAGTTACTTGTCCCCACTAAATCTACAGCAACACTCTTCATATGCTGGTACATCTTATCATTATTCACTACAGGTGGGTAAATTGAATTGCCGAAGAAATTGACTGTTGCCGAGCATCCGTAAACCTTAGATTGCGCTACAACAACCTGGTTAAAGGGTAGAAAATCATCAGCTTCTTTGTTGTTGCTGTGCAGTAGTGATTTCAGGATGAGTTTAGTGACTAACCTCCTCTATTCTCTTGAACAGTCGTTCGAAGTTTTTCTTAGAAAATGCTCTCACCGTGCCACCGAACTCCACTGCATCCAGTGCGCCGTTGTTATCATCGATTCTCTTGAAAAATGTAACAGAGACTACCTGAAGAGCAAACAGTATGAAAATGTTTGGTAAAGTATGAACCAAAGCATGAGAAAATCTTGAACTTGGCTGGCATACCTGAGGGTCCAAAGGATCGCTTTCACGGGAAATAATGCCCTGTAAACTGATCACAGTAGCTGATGCAGCCAGTATAGCATTTCCTCCCCTCTCAGCATGAATAATGGCCTTGAAGAAGCTGCATCCAGCTAATAGAGCTCCAGCTCTTGATCCAATTGAACCAGTAGGAAGTAAATGCGAGACATGAATCCCAAAAATGGCCTCCACATCTTCAAGTGCACCGCCTTCAATCATTCTTTTCGCTCCGTTTCCGGCTTCCTCAGCCGGTTGAAAGAGTAGTATCACAGTTCCCTGAAGCATTAACAGCTATTAGTGTGATAGTACACCACGTTATCCTGTGTGTTTTGCTACTAATGGTGATAAGACAAACAGTTGCCTTTTTCAAAACATGTGATTATTAGGCTTTGGACTCCGACAATTGGGGTTATTTCATGCTGTAATTGGGTGTCACCATTATGTTCAGACAAGATTGTCCTATCTTCACGGAAATTTCTCAAATATCCGCATTAAATCATCGGCGGGTTTTTTAACAGAATAGTTCTAAACCTATTCAATCATCGTTTTAATCGAGAAAATGAATTTTTAAAGAACATACCTGTAAGCTTCCTTCACGGGCTTTCAAAATCCTTGCGGCACCAAGCAGCATCGCCACATGAGCGTCGTGGCCGCAGGCGTGCATCTTTCCGGCCTTCTTGCTCTTGTGTTCCCATTCCATCGCTTCCTGTCGAGGTATTCCAAATCTCCGTAAGAAAGGTATGTTTGTGCTTTACTGTGACTGTGAAGGAGAAATACCTGAATAGGTAAGGCGTCCATATCTGCCCTTAGAGCAACAAAAGGAGGTTTTCCAGTTCCGACCACGGCACGGATCCCGGTGTTGGCCAATGGGAATCTGTAATTAATATGCAGGCGATCCAACTCTTCACGGATAATCCGACTCGTCTCGTATTCCTCAAAGGCTAGTTCAGGATTCTCATGGATCTTCCTCCTCGTTGACTTCATCCACTTCTCGATCTCCGGCGTCGTCGCCATCCTCAGTATTTCATCTGAGCACGCGCCGTCACAGCTCTTCGGGAAGTTGGGCGATGAGTGATTCTTTAGTTTAAAGAGGGGCTTTACAAGCTTCTCCAGTTCCAAGAAGGAAAGATCGGACTTATCACAAAGTCCGGAGGAGAGCATGCAAGAGAGCGAGAGGAGAATTGGAACGATCATGTTAGAAAGGTGTGATTATGCAGTAACACGTGGAGGAGGTGGCAAATGCTGCGGGTTCTTTGGATTTCCACCAACTGCACATGGGTGTATTTATCGTTACAGTGTGTGTGACAAATGCACTAATTCTTTTTATTTTTTTATTAAAATAAAATTAAATACTTAGAATTTCATATTGTATATATTTTTTATTATCTTTTGAAATTATATTTTAATATATAAAATTATAGCAATAGTTTAAAATATATTTTGTTTTTTAAATTACAATATATAATGTATATACTAAATTAGATAAATGAATCAAATACAATTTAAAGGGTTAAAAAATGGAAAAAATTAGCGCATATATTTATAAATTGTGAATTCTAGTATACTACACAATATGTGTCAGTGAATTCTAGTATACTACGCATATATTTATAAATTGTAAACAACCATTTCAACATTATTATACCAAACTTTATATCCGTCAATATTGAAAATATATACTAATTATTATATCAAAATTATTCAATAATATTTTTTTTGGATTACTTTAGGAACGGATCCCGAAAGACTATAACGGCATATCCCAGATTGTATTATCTTGGATGGAGTGGTTCTCTATATACCTCAAAATATAAAAATATTGTTATATTGTTATATTATTACACTTCTGTATTACTAAACACAATTCACCAATTAAACCCATAATATTACTATTTTTGTTTTAAACACTTATGAGCTAATTGTTTANTCGCGAACTGCGATAAAAATGCAGTTCGCGATTGCCTAACGCGAATGGTGGTAAAATTGCTGGTCTGTCGCGGATCGGTGGTATTTTCCGCGAAACTCCCAATATTGAAAATATATACTAATTATTATATCAAAATTATTCAATAATATTTTTTTTGGATTACTTTAGGAACGGATCCCGAAAGACTATAACGGCATAACCCAGATTGTATTATCTTGGATGGAGTGGTTCTCTATATACCTCAAAATATAAAAATATTGTTATATTGTTATATTATTACACTTCTGTATTACTAAACACAATTCACCAATTAAACCCATAATATTACTATTTTTTTTTAAACACTTATGAGCTAATTGTTTAATTTATAATTTAATTTGATACATTATATGATACACGCAATTATGAAATTATTTAAAATAAAAAAATAATTAAAAAGGTGTGTGAATTTGTCAATGGATTTTCAAAACAAATTGTGTGCAGTACGTGGAAATATTTAACTCTAAATGCTGAGTGCTGACATTGACATAATTGTCACATGGGAAATTTGGATCAGAAGTGGACCCACTTCGTTGAAATCAGACATATTCTTATCTCATGCTTGCTCTCTAGTCCTCCACGTGTTAATTTCCGTATGGTACCAACTGTGGTTTAAAAAAGGAAACCATTCTTGATAATATAAAAACAAATAATCAGATACTACTTAATTTATGATTAAAAAACGTTATAATTACTCAGTCAGAATTATAGTTTGTTGGGGATTCACTATTACACCAATGTGCACCGTCCAACAAAGGCATCGGTTTATTGTTTATTGTTTATTGTTTATTGGCAATGTGAGTATTGACTTTTGAGATGCTCAATATCTTAAGATTGATTGGTTGAGTTTGAATATAAACTATAATTGATTGATTTGTTATATTAATCCATTGGTAAGATTGATTGGGTGATGACTTGCAAATGACATCGACTTTGTGCAATAGGTTTGTCGAACTTGGATATATCGGCTAGATATATAATAAGGGTGATAAGTTAATGACACTTTGATTATATGGAAATGAAATTGAATCAAATATAGAATTCTAGAGTTGTGAACAAGATTAACTTTGCGAGATAGATTTGTCGAACTTTGACATGTGTACTAAAGGTAATCGGTAAATGATCCTTTAGATGATAAGAAAAGAAATCTGATTGATTCATCGAATATATAATTTGGTTAATGTCAATCATATATGAGATATGTTATTTAGCCATAATTATTGGAATTTACATTAGTTTATAAATTAGATGTATCATGTTCACAAATATATAGTAAGATATCATAACTTAAATGAAAAATAAATCAAAATATTCCAACTATATCAATCAACATAATATAGATATCCCAATGATATAGATCTTACAACTAAAGTTATAAACTAACAATTTTACAAAAAGAATCAAAAGTCACCGAAAATGTGGGGTCGTATATGCAGAAATGGTTCAATTCCATTACGTGCTAAAAGAATGTAATAAGTATTGAAAATGTTATACACATCATTTTTGTACATTATTTGATTCTACACTATATTTATCGATTAGTGTTTCTAAGACACACCTACATTTTAGAAAGTACAAAAATCATGTTCTTAAATTTTGAAATTTAAAAAAATATAATTTAAAATTGTGAAAATACTCATGGAAAATTGTTATTGTAAACATGAGTGTTATTATTAGACAGTTTTGAAACTTTGTTTACTATTAATACATAATTATTAAACTTAATGAGTATCACATTATCTTAATATTATTTTAAATTGGATGTCATCTATGCAAGTTTTATCAAGTGATTTATATAAAAATACAATCGAAATTCTTTGTATTGAAATAATAATTCAAAATTATCCTAATATATTAGTATATGTTAACTGTAAATATATGTGTAAGTCACATTAGACGAATTCATGGAATCCGGTCAGGTTGTGCACCGAACCACCCAAGCCAGTCCTTGCCCAGTTGGTCCACCATTTTCTGAGTATTTATGAAATATGAAACTGTCGTGATCATTATCCTCCAATTAAAAAATAATAATATAAAAAATATAGGTGGTTACCAAATAAAGTCGGGTTTGGCGCGTCGGATATACGGGAATCAATTATAAAAATCTGATAAATAATAATGGCTCACGTGTATAATTGTATTGGTGTATATGACTCTGTTCTTGTCTTAAACAACCTAATGGCTGAGTTGTCACATTATTATTTAATTCCATCTATTATTTTTAAAATATTGTCAACTCAACGCAACTACCTCTAATCAATGTTCTCAGATTCGGTTCGTTCATTGAACCGTTATTTTCACTGGGTCATTGAACCGTTGTCGAATCGTTGTCGAACCGTTATTAAACCGTTATTAGTTTATTTTTTTACAAATTTTAATGATATTATAACTAAAATAATTGTAATGTTAAAATTTATTTTTTTCATGTTTTATAGTAAGAATCCCTAATAACAATACAACCAAAAAGTATTTCCATGTTATGGAGTATCATTAAAACATAAAATAAAACGAGTGATACAATATCTTTTAACAAAATATGATGAAGATACATACATATAACAACATCCAAGATCAAAAGTATTAAATTACTAGTCTTTTAAATATAATTGTCGCCTTCATCATTTTCGGTACAATTTCTTATATCAAAATCATCGCCATCACGCATGTTGAAACCATTGAAAGTTGTATCTTCAACACCCAAATCAGTTAAACCATTTGTCATATCTTCACCTGAAATAATAAAAATCAATAATTAAATATCAATTTATATGTAAAAATATGGTATCTCATAGCATAGCATACCAACCTTCCCTGGACTGAGGACATTGTCTAACCATTCTTGGAGGATTCAATTCATCAAACAACATATTCTCGATATCATCGTAGTTAAGTAATTGTTCTTCCTCATCATCACCAACCCAAATATAAACATCGTCTATACTTTCAATATCAATAGGATCAAAACACTCCAACTTTTGAGTCCATCTAAAAGTTTTAGGGAAATAAAAGCAACAGTATAAAATATATCATATATGTTAAGCAAGAATAACAATAATTACNAGTCCTTGCCCAGTTGGTCCACCATTTTCTGAGTATTTATGAAATATGAAACTGTCGTGATCATTATCCACCAATTAAAAAATAATAATATAAAAAATATAGGTGGTTACCAAATAAAGTCGGGTTTGGCGCGTCGGATATACGGGAATCAATTATAAAAATCTGATAAATAATAATGGCTCACGTGTATAATTGTATTGGTGTATATGACTCTGTTCTTGTCTTAAACAACCTAATGGCTGAGTTGTCACATTATTATTTAATTCCATCTATTATTTTTAAAATATTGTCAACTCAACGCAACTACCTCTAATGTCACCGGTTTGAATAGTAACGACTGTATTACTATCTGCATAAGTTCGATTTACTCTATTTACAACTAAGTGAGACAATTTTATTTCTATTATTTATGATTAATGCATTTAATTTCATTATATTTTTGTCTATAATCGACATTCAACTAATATATTACAAATGGAGAATGAGTCCAAAATTATTTAAGTAATAAACTTATAAATCATATTTTCTTTCTTTTCAAAATTACAAAGATATTTTTACAAGTGAAGAATGAGCCCAATATTTTCCAGGCCTTAGGATGAATTTATACTTCAATGAGCCGCATTGCGCAAGGCCTATTTACTTTATTTACTCTTTCGATTATTCTATCATTTTTAAAATTAAAATTACATGAAGACGAAATTTGATGAAGTGAAACACATGATATAATCTGTTTCTTGGCAACTCCGATTTAAAATGTGGCATGTTGAAGTTTGTTTATCAAAACGTTATTTTATTATATACAAAATAAAAACAATATTGCGTTCGTTCATCGTTACAAAATAATTTTTTTTCTTAGATACTAAAACCAACTATGACCCATAATAGACAGACAACCATTGAGTCAAAGTAGCATATTTTGTGCCATAAAAAATCCATAAATCTTGCTTTTCCTCAAGCAAAATTATCATAGAAATCATATATTAAATGTGTGCAAATATATGAATGTTATTCACTAGCATTCTTTTTATCAAACATGTCACCCGTACAATTCCAACCTTACGCTCCAGTAGCACTCATAAAAAGATATTGTCATAAGTGACAAGGAAATTAGAATTTCTCAAGGGTATTGAAATTCATTATAGTCATCATGTGTAGGAAGATTCGAAAAGTATTGTTTTTATATCCATCAAAGATTGTTAAGTAGATCAAAATGTCTTTTATTCAGATTGTGTTGTGGGTTTAGGTGGGGTAGATATAGTAGAAATAAGGTTGATTGAGTCTAAAAGTAGTGCTTTCTCATTACTAGAAGGAAATTTATAGAAACTTGACATCTTCACTATTTTCCAATTATGTAATCCCAAATCGTTTCACCATTCATTTCTTAGCGGGAGTTGTGATCACATGCATAGATACACTGATTTTCTTTCGTTTGGCCAATTTTTTGAATTGCAGCACATTTTTTTAAGAATGATTCTTCTTATTGGTAATGCAAAGAATGATCACAATCTCAATGAATTTTCTTGCTCAAAGGTTCATCTTAACACTCACAATCAACTAAGTCTTAGAAGTGAAGTTTATTTCTAGACATTCGGTTGTACTCTTTTATAGGGCATGAAGGGGTGGTAGTATCTAAGAAGTGTTTTCTTTGGCTTGTAATCTGCTAAATCAAATAAAAAAATTGTGTCTCAAACTCAAAGTGGTTAACTAGGGGCAATGTAGTGGGTCGGAGTTCTAGAGCAACCTAAAGGTTTATCCTAATGCCTAAATCATTCATATTTACATATTCTAATAAGGGTAATCAGTCTAACACAAGGGTTCCAACACATGATGACACATTCATTTTATTATTTTATTCTTTTATTCTTTTCAATGTTTAGAATGTTAGCCAAATGATAGATAAATATTGAAGCGCAAGGGTTTAAAATTTTTTCTCGGCATAAGTGATTCTCAACCAAATAAGTACACAACATTTAATACATGGTTGTTCATTGAAAATCATTTATCCTAAGGGCGTGAAGACTAAGTGTAGGTGAACGAGTTATTTAATGTGATGCGCTAAAAATGACGTATGACAAAGACATTTAAAGCATTCTGTTAAAGAAGCATGATCGGCCTTAAGGTAGTTGGAAGAGATAACCTGAAAAAATTCGAGGATGTAAGTCATGAAATCCCACCAAACATAATGTTTACAAGGAATTATCATTGTGAGAGAAGCTAGTTGACGCATCGAAAACCATTGTAAAATGTGTGCATCCAACCAAATTAATGCTAGTTAAATCCTTTATCAAGGGTAAGTAGATGGAAATAAAATATATAATAAAACTAAATGAATAAAATAAAAAAAAAATTAAAGGATAGTGTTGGAATCCATCCAACGATTACCAAATTTTAAGATCGTTTGGTGCGACCTTGATAATGCTCAGACTGGTGTGAGATCGATATCATCTACAAAAATTGGGTGATAATTCTCGTAGTATGGCTTCAATCGATGACTGTTCACTTTCAAAATTTTACCAGTATCACAACTTCGGATTTTGAGGGCACCATGTGGAAAGATTTGATCGATTTCAAATGGTCTTATCTAATGGCTACGTAGTTTCCCTGTAAATAACCGAAGGCGTGCGTTAAACAATAAACCATTTATACCAACCTAGAATTGTTTTCTTCGAATATTCTAATCATTCACTTTCTTGATATTCTCTTTGTAAGATTTTTGAAAGTCATAGATATCATTTTGTATTTCTTCAAGTTCATGAATGTCCAAAGGTTTTTTTTCTCTACTAGTGTAATAACCAGGAAAAAGGTATGTTAGAAAAATATGAGGGAATATAGTGGTAAAATCTAGATGAGGAATAACGAGGGATACGAGAATGAAAGAACAAAAATGAAACGAAAGGATAGTAAAAATAAAGCAAAAGATAAAGGAGGGGTTAAAATGTAAATTAGGGAAGTTAAAATATCTATAAATAGGGGTGGAAGACCCAAAACCAAGCCATTAGTTACTTATACACGAAAACAACCCGGAAAAGCCATAAAACACGAAATTGTTGTGGAAGCAGCAAATTATCGCGCATTTCTCCAAGGCAGCAAAATTGTCTCGGATTTCTCCCCAGGCAGCAAAATTGTCGGGGATTTTTGCCAAGGCAGCAAATTATCGCGGATATTTCCCTAGGCAGCAATATTGTCGAGGATTTTTCCCAGGCATCAAAATTGTCGCGGATTTCTCCCAATGCAGAAAATTGTCGCGGATTTTTCCCAAGCAGTAAAATTGCCGCGAATTTTTCCAAGGCAGCAAAATTATCGCAGATTTCTCCCAAGGTAGCAAATCATATCGGATTTTGAAACCTAAACCACAAACCTTAGTTTTTGTCACGAATTTCGAGGAAGGAGAGTAGTTTATCGCGAAAACATCAAAATAGGGTGTTTTCGTCGCAATTCAACGTCGGATCGTCAGAGGGAAAGGATACATAGGGTCTACGGTAACCACATAATTCATAATAAGATAATAACATCGAAAATGAAGTACTAAGATATGTTACGAAATGCAGAGAAGCACGAAGGGATTGTAACAAGTGAAAGCAACATGTAAGCGGAGTGAACACAATATAGTAAGGGAAGGTTCCGATGTGGGGAATCGGGGAGGGCTAGTAAGAAAGAAAGTAAAAGACACGAATGAATGAAGCAAATGTTAATAAGACTCGGGGTGAGGGAGGATGGATCGTTCGACCAAACCCGGTATCATGCTTAGTACACGATTCGTCAAAGGAAGGACATGCCTTATGAAGGGAACGATAAGTTCCAGAATGGGAAGATACGTACGAAAGGGCAGAATGGATCTGGGTGAGAAAAGGAGTGGCGCCTAAGTACTCACCCGGGAAAGGGAAGTATACGGCCCGTCGAGTCAACCAACAACAAACAGTAGGCTTGGGCGGGACATGTACCGAACATGTTACACTCGGCAATAGTAAAGTTAAAAGATGATGGGAAGAGGGAAAAGAATGATAAGGGTAAAGAAATAAGAAGAAGAAAATAAGTATACGATTAAAAGAAACGACTTACGCGTGTGTGTACGTTTTGTTTAAGAAATAGAAGAACAAATGTAGTATGTGTGAAGTTTTCTTTAATAGATTGTGACTGCTTTACAGATTTTGTAGGTGACGCGGACGAGGTATGAGAAGGGCATGGGAAGGCGGTCGTCGATTGTTCGGTGATAGAGTCCGGTCTTTTGAGAATACTCTAAATTATGTCGCTAGACTTTCATGTTTTTGAATTATGTTTTAGTTCACGCTCAAACATTTCGTTTAATTTAGTACGTTTTTACCAAATCAGCTAGACCCAAATTAGGGTCGTTACAACTAGTCTTGAAGTTGGCATTAAAAGTCTTCACTACCCAAAATGCCTTATGTTGCAATTCGACTAGGAAATGACAAGTTTTGCCATAAATCATTCTAAATGGTGACATCCCAATGAGGTTCTTGTACGATGTACGATATGTACAAAGTGCGTTAATTTCATGCTCCAATCCTTTCTGTATGTGTGCATTATCTTATCCATAATTTATTTGATTGCCCTATTAGAAACTTCGTCAAAACCATTAGTACTAGGATGATAAACACTATAGCAACTATGTTCTACCCCATATTTATATAATAGATATTCAATTGCAACATTAATAAGAATGTGAAAGGGTATTAGAACACGATAAAATTCATTATTTAGATACGACCTAAACTCAAAATGCTTAGAGATACGAAATGAATAGAGAAAAGATGATGTAATCGGGATGCAATGCATTGTAATAGGAAGTGAACAAAGAAAATTCAAGTAGGAGATGAGGATGAGAGTTCCATAAACTATAATAAAATATTATATGAAACAATAAGGACTATAAATCACACTAGAATGAGAGAAATAAGATATAAATGGTTGTGTATGTTCAAATAAATGATAGAGAATTAAGATTTATAGGAATCTTAAGACGGCTGAGTTTCGAAGACGAAACTTGTTATAAGGTTGGTAGGATGTAATATCCCGGATTATTCGTGATCGATTAAATGCGAATTTAATACCCGATAAGGATTTGAGTTTGGGTTTCGATGACGATACTCTGTTTAGGGTGGGTAATATGTGACAACTCACATTTGCAAGAAATTTACTAAGTTAATATAAATTTAAGGTAGAATGCGCTAATGAAAAATGACTATAGATATATATCTATATATTGGTTTCACGTTACTATTAAATTATAGACAATCATGATTTTTATGAAACATATAATATAGATAAATTTTTACATTGATGAGGTGGAAAAGATTGTGATGGGGTTAGAGTTTTGAAGTAAAAGCTCTTAATTGAATATAAGAACCAATACTAGAGAGAATGGGAGAGAGGGAATGAGTTTTCATCGTTGGTGGCGGGGGAACTAGAAAATTGACCTAGCCTCTTCTTCAACTTGTTCTTCGTCCTCATTCTCAAAGGCTATTGAATTGCAAACTCAAACCCATATCGCAAATTGTTTATCGGAGATTCTAGAGATTCGGCTAAATCAACTACACTAAACCTAAGGAGCATGGCGTCTTCAACCGAGGGGAGGTGGGTGGCGAATTGTACTTCTGTGTAGAAAAGGCCATAAATCCTTGCCTTTAGATTCTTATCACTTTGAGAACATTGTGGATTTTGGTTATTGTTATCGCCGCTAAAAACCAACAATAACAAAATTTAGACGTCCTTTTATGGGTAGAGGTCGAATTAAAGTTTAATACGAGAACAAGAAGAAAAAGACACGATTTTTAGAGGTGGAAAACCTTTCTGTAAAAGAAAGGATAAAAAACCACCCCGGCCGTAGCCTTTGAATCCACTATCAACGTCAAGTTCGTAGATTTACAATATGAGAACACGATGTAGAAAACAAAAGGAATAAGATCATCTTTTGGTGGATATAGTCGTAGGTTTCCCGGGCGAAAATGAATAGCAGCCTCTTTCTTTAGGTTATCAATAAAACCCTTCATTAGGTCTACCGTCAAAACTCCCCTTCATTAACACTTTAATCATGTTTATATAAGTGATTAGTCCATCCCAATTATAACTCACTAGGCCAATCAATAATGAAGTTCAATAAATAATGACCCATTAATTTCTAAATTAATGACCCATTAATCTCCAAATTAAGTATATGGATCCACTAAATAAGTAACCCGATCCAAATACCACGAAAAGCTATAAGCCATATAAAACATCAAAATATCTCGAATTGCTTCATTTCTCGACTCGAGAATGACTATATAGAAATATATGTATCATCAAATAATAAATTTTTCATGGCGATATCAGAAGTCCCCTGATTTGCGTAGTTGAAAGATTCGAGTACACAAATCACAAATTTGCCATGAGAATATTGTTGCAATAAACTCACAATAGTAGCATCGTATTTTGTAACTGACATTATGCTTCTCCAAAATCGACCAAACCCGTCATCGTGTCTAGCACATGATTCGCCAAAGGAATGGCATGCCTGAGGAAGGGAACGATAAGTTCCAAAAATGAAAAGATACATACGGAACGGGCAGAACGGATCCTAGTGAGAAAAAGGGTAGTGCCTGAGTACTCAACTCGGGGAAGGGAAGCATACCACCCGTCGAGTCAACCAACAGCTAACGGTTAGCTTGGGTGAGACATGTACCGAGCATGTTGCACTCGGCCACAGAAAGACTAAATGGAAATTAAAAGAAAAGAAAGATAAAAAAAGTGAAAAGAAATGTATAAAAGAATAAATGGAATGATTTATGTGTCTTGTTGATCTTATGTTATTATGTTAATGCAGTGATAAATAGGGTATGTAAAGTTTCCTTTAATAGATTGTGACCGTTTTAGAGATTTTTTAGGTGACTAGACTAGGGTGTGAGATGGACATGAGAAAGAGGTCGTCGGTTGTTCACCGTTAGAGTGCGTTCCTATTGAGCTTTTAAATTTCATATTGTTGAACTTTTACTTATTCCACCGTTATTTTAGAACTATGTTTTAAATTGATTTGTGTCATTAGAATAATACTCTAAATTCGGCTAGACCGAGTTTAGGGGCGTTACAATGACATAGGTGCTTGCATATGTCATGATCTCAAAGGGGAGTTTCCAGTTGGGAGGCTGCAGAATATGAACAGAAATTAGTTTATCTTTCAAAGTATTAAATGCATGCTTAAAGTCCTTGGTGAATTCAAATGCAACATCTTAACGGAGTAGTTGGAAAAGTAGATGTGCAACCTTTGAATAGTATGAAAATCAAGTTTCGATGAAATGACATTTCTCATAATTGAAAACTAAGTTCTTCTCAATGTATCTAACTAAACTTTTCTCCAAATTATCAAGAAAAGAGCTAAAAAATCACCATAAACTGTAAAATCACCCATAAATACTTCGATGCTTACTTCGATATAATCTACAAAAATACTCATCATGCAACGCTGAAATGTAGCTAGGGCATTACATAATCCAAAGGACATGTGTCTATGAAAAAACACCAAATAGACAAACAAAAAAAGTCTTACAATGATCGTCAAGTTCTACTTAAATCTAGTGGAAACCAGAGTATCCATCCAAGAACCAATAGTGTGATTTCCCTGCAAAGCGTTCGAGCATTTGATCTATGAAAGGCAGTGGAAGTGGTCTTTCCTAGTGGCAGTATTTATGGCTCGGTAATCAATGCACACAGGCCATCCCGCTTGCACTCTTGTAGGCACTAGCTCACCTTCCTCATTTTTTATGATTGTACTTCCTGTTTTTTTTGGAACTACATATGTTGGGCATACCCAATTGCTATCTTAAATGGGATATATATGACTCGTGCATATAAAAGTTTAATTACTTCTTTCATAACAACCTCCATAATTGGCGGTTTGCGTCACCTCTTCGGTTGTCTCTTCGATTTGCATGATCTTCTAGGTGGATATAATGAGTGCATGTTGAGGGGTTTAGTCCTTTTATATGAGCTATAGTCCACCTTATGGCCTCCTTGTATTTCTTGATGGTAGAAGTCAACCTCTTTTCATCTTCAGGAGATAGTTAAGATGAAATTATAATTGGGACAAACTTCGAATCCTACTAGAAAACATATTTCAAATTATTTGTCAGGGGTTTCAACTCGAACTCAGGGGCTTGGATGACTAAAGGTAGTCGTTTGAAAGTTAATTCTTCTTGTTTCAGAAATACAATCTCATCTATCAAAGGTAAATTCTCTGCTAGAATTTCCATCATATGATCAGTCTCTGGATGAGATAATGGGGTGTGATTGTCATCACATGTAGTGATTAGTACGATCTAAAATGGATCATTGTTAGGGTATTTAATATTTCACTTGCAATCACCCAAAGATGAAACAGAAGGCAGAGAAATGCAAGAAATACTTTTGCATCCGTAGTGGGCACCTTAATGTACCTTGAAGTGTGCACCAAACCAGACATTAGCTATGCAGTCTCCTTGGTAAGTAGGTTCCTCTAAAGTCCAGGAAGATAGCACTAGGAAGCTGTTAAATGGATTTTCAGGTACCTAAATGGAACAAGGAAGTCAGGATTCATGTTTGGACACCAGAAAGAATCAAATTTAAAAGTCTACACTGATTCAGACATGGGAGGTGATTGGGACACAAGAAGGTCAACCACAACATATCTAACAGTTATAGCAGGAGGAACAATATACTGGCAATCAAAACGGCAGAAATGTGTTGCATTATCTACAATAGAATCAGAGTACCTATCGCTTACGGAAGAAACATAAGAGGCGATATGCCTTAAAAGACCACTTCCGGGGCTACATCTGGGATACTCATAAGTCACTCTTTACAGTGATAGCCAAAGTGCTATAGAGTTGAGCAAGAACTCGACGTACCATGCAAGAACCAAACACATAGACGTTAGGGTTCACTTTTCAAGAGAGGTAGTAAACACAAAAGAGATAAAACTAGAGAAAATCAACACTAACCTTAACCCAAGAGACGCCTGACCAAGGTTGTAACAATGGCCAAGTTTGAGTACTGCTCAAAGAGAGCATGATTCCTCCAGATATGAAGCATCAAAGAAAATCGACGCCTTCAATCATCTGTTGGAGGGGGAATTTGTGGACTCTCATTCGCAAAACTCACAAGAGACAACCCTAAGCCCACTATCCAACAAGTCATTAAAGGTCCGACAGGTTGGGCTCAAGGATGAATCCCAATAATCAGGTTATCAACGATTACGTATAACAGTTGAAATTGAAAGTTATAAATCAGGGGCCGACACATAACCAACGCAGACCGAAATAAGTAATAAGGCATCAAGGAAGGGAATACTTATCAGCATAGAAATTATCGGAGATCTGCAACCAAAGAGGCTATAGCGGCATTCGTTCTTGCCCTTGATAAATACACAGTCCTGTTATAGTTTATTCCTCGAGTTTATTGAACTATCTTGGTGATCCTTCATGTGTACTTGTACTCTCCGTGGTTTTTCTTTGGTTTAATCCGGTTTCCACATAATAGGGACTTGTGTAGATACTCGTCACAACTTATCTTTTTGGTTAATCAGAATCGGAAACAGTCAGACGAATACTCCTACTTCTTGACATATGTTAGAATTCTTGTAGGCTTTACATTTACGACGGGTCATCTTTGTTTTAATTTACCCAGAAGCGCAAGAGATTAAATCAAACAATTATTGATCACATTTGGTGCTAATAGTGTATCAAAAAGTGACACTAAAACTTCCCAGTTCAGTTGCAGATTTCAAGAGCAAATTTATATATTAATATAATAGAATTTCCCCAGGATCTTTAACGCATAACAAAATCAATTTTCCTCTCAGATTTATTTATTGGTAATTCTTAATGGATCAGAAAATACTTTTAAAATATATTTGAGAAGATGGACCTATGCTGCATCGACTAGTTAGATCGAATTGATACGACACAATGTTAAAATTTTTGAAATCGACAGATTTTTGTCTCGCCTCGAATAAATAAAATAATATTTTAAAAAAAAGAAATAAATGTTAGAATTTGATGAGGGTTGCATATACTCTGATACCGCATAGAGTATTTATCATATTCTATAGAAAATTTAGCTTATTAAAAATGAATATCACTCTCGATTATACCACCTAACCAAAAACAATCATTTCTCAGTCCATCATTGATTGCACAAACAATGTATAAGTAGATCAACTACATAACAAAGTCCTGAAAACAAGTAAGTAACTTCTCCAATGAAGAACAAATTGAATTAAAGAAGAAATCAAAATAACATCGTTTTGTATCAAGTGTAAAGCATTGGAGCGAGTGGGAGTAAGCAACTTAGTCCGCACACGGATGTGGGCAAATACCACATAGAGATGGACTTCGATTATATCCGTTAGAGAATCAATGGTACTGTACAACATATAAGCCTCACGAGAGACATTATGTGAACAGAAATCATGGGTCATCAAGAGACTACACTAGGTCCATACTCTACATGAGAACTTGGCATAAAAGAAGCTGTTCCAGTGTGTCTCATCTACTGCATTAAAAAATGCACAGATTTCACATTTTCTGATGGCATAACATGAGGACACAAATACTTTGAGTTTTTGTTTTGAGATTCTTTCATGTTTTGATTCTGAGTTCATCGGCAACGATCATATTCATGAGAAAAGGAGTTTGTTACTTGTGTAACCTGGTGGATATTGGTTTTGTTAGAATTTTCTTAAGTTCAATGCAATTACAATGTGACACAAGCGACACTCAATCAAATTTGATATCGGAGATCAAATCACTTTCTGATTTGATTAGGAGATCCAACAATCATTACATATAAGAATGACTAGTGTAATCTTGGCAACTGTTTCCAAGGTTAGAAGACTCATCAATATTACCAACATCTATCTCTGTACAATGTCCGAAGGAATGGTAACGCACTGTGCATTTCAGTCGGTATTGAGTCCATTACTTGGAGATCCGAGCTCATGAGAGAGAGCATAACTTGGCAGGGTCACAATCGCATATCCTCATATTGTGAAGCTTTTTCATTGGGAAGTGAGAAATTGGTAAGCTACGGTGTATGAAGTGTGATTTTTAGAGTGGTTGACAACATCTCAGTCAAAAATACACACATTTCAGTTATTTTAGGTTTTTTCGATCAAATAATATTGAATTTAAAATGGTTTATTGTAGGGTAGCCGCTTTGTAAGACAGTATTCGCAATTCAATGATGTGGTTATTGTTACAACAGAACGCGGTTGGCTTCTTAAAACACAATCGCGTTGATGAGATTAAACATGTGTGCAAACAATCTCGATAAATTAAATAAAACCTTTGAATAAAGCAAAAGAGAAAATAATGACATAAGATATTTAAAGTAGAAACAGGATGGATAAAAACATGTGACCAGTAGAACGATCAAATTCATTATCACTTGAATAGATTATAACACACATGAATAAGAAATTAGGAATACAAGAGTTGATGACAATGAACCATAAGACCTTATTATATAAATATGGTTGTTGGGAATTGAGATAATTAAGTCAACATCAAAAAATTCACATGTTAGGTACCTCAAGTTTCTATTAAAATCAATTCTGATACCTCATTTTAAAAAAATTCAATTTACATAATTCAATTTTTATTTTTTATCAATTTGCATCATTATTGACTAAAATATCCCTAATCATATTGATATTACCCGGGGGTATTTTCGGTATTACTATACCCCGAGTGGCTCAACATAATATTAATATCCCTAAGTCATGAAATCCCAACAAACATAATGTTTACCCGGCGCTCGTCCGACGTGGCTATATGGTATTTTCGGTATTCTCGTATATGTATGTCACGATATATTCTTGGGGGTATTCTCGTCATTCAAACATCCCAGGCCTACAAACTAGCATTTCATTGACATTTCTATCAGTTTCGGATAAATTCGGTCCCAAATGGGGCCAGAGATATTTTCATAATTTGGTACCCGAGGATCGCATCTGTGAGTTGTGGCGATATTTTTGGATGAATATTCATTATCTAGAGGCAAATAAATAGTATACAAGATTTTTCGGTATTTTCTCGTCGACATTTCCGACTAATTCTCGACCGGGATGCACTTCCGAAGCTCCGGGACGATATGACATTTGTTCCAACTTTATTGGATATTATTTAAGTACATTGAGCTAAATTAAGTGAAATTGGACTTCTGGGCTTGAAACTTACTATTTGAGCTGGGTTTCTCTATAAATATGAGATCAAGGGCACTGAAAAAAGGTTCAAATTATTATCACGCTTCCCAAGGTAAAGTGTTTACTTAACTGCACTCTACTACACGCGACTTTTTGCAAGTAGTTGCAAGTTTGTGTCATCTTGGTCATTGTCGTGACTTTTTGCCTACGGACTCGCGAGTTTCTGCACTGACTGGCGAGTTTGTGACAGGAACTGCACAGCCAAGTGTATTTGATTGTTTTTCGTGCCGTTTTCGCCCTTATTACCCATATTTCTTCATTGTAATTGTATTTCTTGATTATTATAGTGAAAAACAATGTAGAGCTTCGCTCTCCCGAGTACGTAAGCCAACACATTATGGGACCAAACTCGTATATCGCTTGTGTCTCCACAACAATTAAATTCCGAATAATTAAAAATTGACTAATACAAAAGTAAATACCAAAAATATTTTTAGACTAGATCAATTTGACGCCTTCCGTGGGACTTAGATTTTATCCTGTTGAGAAATTTATTGCTGTGTTTGGATTTCTATTTACATGACTACTCGGAATTCTGATGATGATGTTTTTGATGAATAGATAGAGGTAGAAACTGGCCCTCGTGCGAATGAGGAGGGTGTTGTATTACCGGGGGCTCAGTCATCAATCCTAGAGGAGCCTCCGGCACAAAATGTTACTGTTCGACCCTCCCGGAGCGGGTTTTCATCCGGAAGGGTACCTATATTTTATCCTCCCACACCTCGATGTTTATCAAGGTGTTTAGATTTTGGGAGAGTTGGCCGAGTTGCAGTCCTTAATAATGCTCGTCTTTCGCCACCCGCGCGCTCTTGATCCGCTGATCAAACCGAAACTGATGAAGAATGTGAAGAGCGAAGACATACTTTAATCGTTCAATTGTAGGAAGTTGAAGCTCAAAGGAGAACCCAGAGGAACAATGTTACCCCGAACGAGTTGATGAGAGGTGGCGGTGGAGGATACCGATCACGTACCGGAGTCGCAAGCAAATACTGTGACAATTGGACAGCATAATGATACTCTGCAAAAGATTGGAGAGTTGATAGAACTGAAGTTTAAGGAGATAAGCGTAAGATTGAACAGAAGGATGAACCAGCTGGAGACCAATTTGGCTCTTGGTCAGGAAAGGAGATGGGTATATGGCGAGCACAATCGAGATACTCATCAAATTTCTGCATACGAGGGTAATTATATTGAACATGAAAGGGTTGGTGAGCCTTATGGCAATCGAGAAAAGGCCTTACCGTCTATGGAAGTTTTACATAGCCCTTGGAATGTTTCAAACGCCTTGTCTCCATTTTCCATGGCAATTTTTGGTGCCACTCGTTCTGAATTTATTGAGATGCCTAAGGATCTTCCTCAATATCGCGGGTCGATTGGCCCCCATTCCCATACATCGAACTTGGAGATTCATGTCAGTTTGATGAATTTCAGCGATGGTGCAATGTATTTTGTTTTTGCAGCTTCTCTTAAGGAATCGGCCCTCCGATGGTTTAATCGTTTACTGAGGTGCTCTATAGTTTCATATCAGGACTTGGATAAGTATTATTCAGCTTTTGCACCTTTTAATGCGCCAGTAAAATTTATTACGTCTTTGACCGCATTGCGATATGATTCTTCAGAGAGGTTGTTGGGTTTTATTACCCGTTTTGAAGCCCAGTGTAGGAAGATACATCGGATTACTGTAAGTAAGAAAATTGAGGTGCTCCAGCTTATTCTAACTGGACATCCGTTATATAATTCTTTGAATATAGATCCCCCGGAAAGTATGGAAGAATTGGCTTTGAGATGAACGCAGTACATCCGAGAAGATGAAGGCTTGCGAGATCACAGAGTGATCGAAATGCGAACTTATGATTCCCACAATATCGTTGCAAATCGAGTGCTAGACAAGAATGTCTCGCAAGGAAGACCTAAATTGAGAACGTTCCCAACGTTCAGTTATGAACAGATTTTTTGCTGTTATCGATGAGAAAAAGGGTGGATCCCTTTGCTATCCCCCTCCATTGCAACACGGGGACTTATGAATCCCAGGAATTTTGTCGTTTTCATTGGAGTTTTGGACATGCCACTAACGATTGTCGGGAATTGATGTATGAAGTTGAGAGGTTATTAGAATTGGGTCAGCTAGATGAGTTGATTAGCACTGTGGAAGCACTACCGGAAGCTGACCCAGAAAAGATTGACATGAGTGCGCAATTGAGAATAGCAGCAAAACCCCCTAACGCTGACCCACCGCGACCTAATACGAGAGGCCGTGGATATGGAGGGCAATGTGGTCAACATCAAAGGGGTGGTCAAATGGGATTTCATAATAATGGTCAGCAGATCCACAGATACGAAAGGTGAGACAATAATTAACGTGGTCGCGGTAGAAACCAATAGCACATGAATCAACAAGGATATCGGTAGGAAGGCTATCAACCTGCTCAGGGGAATCAGTAACCACCACATCCACCTCCTGCTGGCCCGAATCAGGGTCAACCTATTTTGAATATCGAAGAGGCTCAGCCAAGGTGGGGAAATCTAGGCCCCAATATCATGACTATCGCGGGAGGAAGGAGCTTCGAAGATTCGGGTCGTGCTCGTAAGCTATTCTATCGGGAGTTGGAACATAAGGTCGCTTCATGAAAGTTAACTTGGTCCAGTTGTCTCACATGGATAAGATGGCTATATCTTTCGGACTTGAGGATTTATCGGGAGACTTCTCTCCGCATGACGATGCTCTTATCATATCTCCTGTTATCGCAAATAATCTTGTTTCTCGAGTGCTAGTCGACACCGGAGCCTCTACAAAAATCTAGACTCTTGCAGCCTTTGAACAAATGTTATTGAAAGGAACCACCAAACTTCAGCCGGTGCAAACGAAATTAGTTGGTTTTAACAATAGTGTTGTTGCTGCTGCAGGATCTATCTTTCTGCCGATCACTTTGGGAGATCTGGAAGTATCAAGGACTTTGTTAGTGGAATTCGTAGTCGTGGATCTCCCTATACTTCATTATAATGCAATTCTTGGGAGAAGTTCTTTGAATTTATTTGGGGCCGTGGTGTCTCAACCACATGTAATGATGAAATTTCCCACACCTTCGGGCGTTGGAAAAATGAAAGGAGATCAGGAGCTGGCGCGTTCTTGCTATAACATAATGTCTAAGAGTGGTATGGATGGATCAAAAAGTAAAGAAACCTGTTTCTATGGTTTAAGTCTTGTCCGAGGAAATTATTGATTCAGGCGACAAATCCTATCATAGGAAGTATAAAGAAAATGAAAATGAAGATGGAACCTTTAGGCATTAAGACAGTGCCCTTATTCTCTGATAACCAAGAAATGACAATGGCAATCGATTCTGAGATGATACCAGAGTTTGAAAAGGAGGTAATTTCTTTATTGCGAAATAATATAGATATTTTTGCTTGATCTTATCAGGATTATGTGGGGGTCGATCCCCAAGTTTGTTCTCATAGACTCAATGTTAACCCGTATGTGCGACCAATTCATCAGAAAAAGAGGAAATTTTCACCTGAGAAAGAGAGAGCAATCGATTAGGAGGTGGAAAGTTGGTTGCAGGCATGATTCATAGATCCTGTTAGAAACGTAGATTGGGTCGCGAATCCATTGGTGGTTCCAAAGTTGAGTAATAGTTGGAGAATTTGCATTGATTTTACTGATTTGAATAAAGAATGCCCGAAGGAACTGTATCTACTACTGGCCATTGATATGATGGTGGATGCAACCTGTAACTTTGAATTTCTTAGTATGTTAGACGCATTTAAGGGTTATAACCAAATTTGTATGCATTATGAAGATAAGTTGTTTACTTCGTTTATGACAAATAAATGCATTTTTTGCTATAAAGTTATGACATTCGGGTTAAAGAATGCTGGGGCCACCTATCAACGTCTAATGAATTCGATATTCAGCGATATGATTGGTAAGAGTTTGGAAGTTTATATTGATGATATATTGATAAAAAGCCGACTTGGGAATAATCACATCCAATATCTGAATGATTGTTTAATTATATTGAGAAAATATCAAATGAAATTGAATCCACTTAGGTGCGTATTTTGTGTAAAAGGGGGGAATTTCTTTGGTTTAATCTTATCCGAAAGAGGAATTGAGATGTATCTTGATAAGATAATAGCTATCCAGGAAATGACTCATCTGACAACTGTTAGAGAAGTACAAAGATTAACAGGTCGATTAGCATCATTGAATCGTTTTATTTCGCGATCTGCAGAAAGAATCTTACAATTTTTCCGAGTATTGCGTAAGACAAATATCTTGTATTGGGATGATGAATGCAGTATGGCTTTCGAGAGTCTGAAAGATTTTTTGAGTAAACCACAGTTTATGTCTCTCCCGTCCCACGGAAAACCGTTGGGTTTGTATTTAGCGGTATCTAAAGAGGCGGTGAGTGCCGCCTTAGTCAGGCTTAGTGACAAAGACTATAGACTAGTGTATTATGTGAACAGGAAATTGCAAGGAGAGGAATCCCGCTATACAGATTTAGAGAAATTCGTACTAGACCTAATAGTCGCCTCCCATAAATTAAGACATTACTTCCAGGGTCAACATATTGCGGTTTTGACAGATCAATCTATCAGGAGTGTGCCATCGAAAATCGACCCCTCTAGCAGGCTAGCGAAATGGAATATCGAGTTGGGGCAGTATCAGATCGAATATATCTCGACACGAGCTTTAAAGGCCCAAGTTTTAGTGGACTTTATAGTAGAAATGACGCGATTATAAGAGTTGGGCAACGAGGAATATTGGGACGTATTTGTCGATGGATCAGTTTCAGCTGGGCCAGCCGGTATTGGCGTTTACTATAAAGAAAGAAAGTTCGGTGAGGAGCATAAATATGTTGTGAAACTGCGTTTCTCTGCGACTAACAACGTCGTCGAATACGAAGTTTTAATATTTGGGATCAACTTAGCAGTCGAAATTGGAATTGTTCGTTTGCATGCTCGTTATGATTCGCAGTTAGTGGTGAACCAATTTGCGGATACTTTTGTCACCAAAGATGGACATATGTAGCTATACTTAGACAAGTTGAAAGAAGTGGCGAAAAGCCTTAAGACATTCATTCTTACATATATCCAAAGAGAGGAAAACACCCGTGCTGATGGTCTTGCAAAGTCAGCCTCGATTTTAGAACTCTAAGATGAGTCAAGAATAATGACTATGATCCATTATCAGCCATCTATCAGTCTAGTAGAGAGACATACAGCTTAAGTTGCAAGCTTGGAACTTTCAAACGATACCTAGTTTTTGTTAGATGCAACAACTGATAAACCATCTTGGAAGGACGTAATCGTCAATTATTTGGTTAAGAGAGAATTGGCCGCCGATGACTATGCAAAGGGCTACGGGTTTCATCTATGTGGATGTGAAATTATATAAGAAAAATTTCGGAGGGCCCTACCTTCGATGCTTTTCCCTAGTACATGCAAAAGCCGTTATGGAAGAAGTTCACGTTTGAGACTGTGGTGATCACTCAGCGCGTCGATCTTTGGTAATGAAAGTTAAAAGGGCCGGGTATTTTTGGCCAACGATAATACAAGACTGTGTGAATTTTGTCCAAACATGTTCCACTTGGCAGTTCAACTCGAATGTGCACCATGTGCCGAGAATGAACATCAAACCTTTGCTAACAACATGTCCCTTCGATACTTGGGGCATCAATATTTTAGGTCCATTTCCGACCGCACCTAGGCAAAAGAAATTTTGTATTGTAGTTGTGTAACATTTCTCTAAATGGATAGAAGTTGAAGCTGTAGCCCGAGTACGGGAACATGAATTTATAAGTTTCCTTTGGAGATATACTATATGTCGATTCGGAATCCCTAGGATTTTGGTATCAGATAAAGGAACAAAATTCTTAGGGAAACGTGTGAACAAATGGTGCGAGTGTTATGGTATTCAGCAACGATTTACATTCGTTGCATATCCAGAAACGAACGGGCTTACAGAAGTTATTTATCGTATCATCATGCAACAACTAAAAACAAGGATAAATGAATCTAAAGCCTCATGGATAGATGAGATGGATAATGTGATGTGGGCATATCGGACGTCACCAAGGTCTACCACCGGATTTAGCCCGTTTTCTTTGGTATATGGCTTTGAAGCCGTTTCTCCAGTAGAGGTAACTTGTTTATCCGAGAGAGTCATTGCTTAGGATGAAGTATTGAATGAGGATATGCGAAAGTTGGATCTTCATTGTGTTAACGATATTAGAGACAGAGCCGCCATACGAATGGAGGTTTGTAAAAAGCGGATGGCTAAAAGCATGACAAATATGTTTGCCCTATGTTATTAAGAGTTGGGGATTTAGTCCTAAAGAAAGTGGAACTCTCGAAGCACTTTGGTGAGCTAGATCGAAAGTGGGAAGGTCCGTATAGAGTAACGACAATTGTGAGAGAAGGAACGTATAATATTGCAAATATGAGCGGAGATGAGCTGCCACAGACTTGGCATATTTCCAATTTTTGCAAGTATTATGTATAGATGTGACTCTTAGATCTTTTTAAAATAAAATTTTCCCTCTTTTGTATGGTCATATTCTAATTTTTTGACGACATGAATTAACTCGACTAAGGGACTCGTAAGATAGGAGTAGGTCCATTGCATTTTAGTATGATGGAGGATGGAATAAAATAATAGGTTAGTTTAGAAATGCAATGTACCGCCTGTCTTGTAGTCGATCATTTTCAAACTCGTCAAATTAGATACTGTTTCAAAATGATTTGAACACGATGAGTCTTCCTGTCCGCGGCAGAATCGTCTGTACATATATATTATTGGAATATGTCAAGGGGCCCGATTTATTATAAGATAGCCGGCTTAGTACTGAGCATGTTTCGTGGCAAACCAGGGTACATTTTTAACCCGACTCCTCCATGACACGCCGGCAAGCGTCGCGCCCTCGTCGGAGGCTGATCCATTTCCGCATTGGCCTCGGGTGCAAGTTTTTACTAGCGGCGAGAGTGTGATGCCGCGGTGCAAGTTTATACCGCGATGACCACGGTGCAATGCCGATGGGCAGTGTGATGCCGCGGTGCAAGTTTATACCATGATGACCACGGTGCAATGCTGGTGGTACAGTGTGATGCCGCGGTGCATGTTTATACCGTGATGAACACGGTGCAATTCCGATGGGACAGTGTGATGCCGAGGTGCAAGTTAATACCGCGATGACCACGGTGCAATGCCGATGGGACAGTGTGATACCGCGGTGCAAGTTTATACCGCGATGACCACTAATCTCTGCCTCCTCATCATCCCCGACAACATCGACTAGTGTCTCGGTGAAATCATACATCCCCTCGTCAAAGGAAAATTTTCCGGCGGTAAGCTACAATTACCGAGACACATGAATCATGTCTTCGGACTCCTGGGGACCTCTGCAACCGGCTCATTGTCTACCTGCTCGGGATATTCCATTATTGTAGCAGACTGAGGGAGAGTAACGAGCCCGATTTCATCAGTTGGAGACTCGGTCTCTTGTGTACTAAGGGCTAGCTCGGCCGCGGCAGTGCGGTTCCAACCCCACTGCGCCATCTTGAATATTATCTCATCATTCTCCGTAACAAGAGCACAGAGGGATCTCAACCTGCCGCCCAACTTCGAGTGGTCTTCAGCTTGAGCCATTATTTTATCTGCAAAACAAACAAGCGCGTTAGTTATACAATGTAATGATTAAAAAAAGAGTATGCGTTGAATTTAAAAGTGTTTTTCCTATCGAAGAAAAGTTATTGAGATGTTTCAGGTATGAATGCGTGGGCCAGGTACCTAATATTTCCCTTCTAAAATAGGTAGGGGCTGGAAGAAGACCGAAAGCAACCAAGATCGGGGCATAAAATAAGGTCTTCACGGTCCAGTCTGCATCATCTGATCTAGCACAATCGAGAAGTGCCTTATTTAAAGGCCTTGGAATGGTAGCCCGTGGAATGGAATAGTTGGTTTCGGGGAAAAATGGTTCCCCTTCGACAGGGAACAGCCAAGGGAGGCTCAGTGTGGACAATCTGGTAGTGCCCACACCGGTAAAAAAAGAAATGTTTTTTCCAGTCATTATTGACTGGGGAGTAGAAAAAGGGAAACGACTTTTTTGGTGTCTCGGGCGGAAGAATATACAACCATGGACACCGTAATGATTAGCTGTACTGATTTGAAAAATTTGTAAGAAACGGTTGATAGTCAAGGGTATACGACTCGTTTCCATGAAAATGATATAGGCTGTAACAAAAGAAATTGAATTCAGGTTTAGCTGAAAATGATGAATCTTTAAATGTGTTAAGAGTCTTATGATGAAAGGGTGAAGCGGAAAGCATAACCCACACTCAAGGTACTCGAGGCAAATAGTATGGGTCGCTACCGGTGGACGCAAAATCCGGTCAGCAAGCCCGGGTTGATTCAAAATGCAGTCGGAAGGGAGGTTGTATACTTCCACAATAGATCTCCACTTCTGAGCATGCATACCAAAACGCTGGTCAAAAGATTTAAGAGCCTTGACCGCGAGACTATGGGGGCATAGTGAGTTTTCGAGCTGGGCTATTCGTTCAAAAATGTGTGGATTGAAGTTTGAGGTGTAATGCTGAAAGGGTGACATGCTTGAGTTTGAACTTCCCAAGTTGGATGGGGAGCCCGAGGAATGAGACGATGAAGTACCAAGGTTTGAAGATCGTGCGGAATCGGGAGACATTGGTTAATTATGTTCAAAATTAATTTTTCCAAATTTTATTAAGTGTCTCGCGAGTTTTCGTACCAAAAGTCGAGAGAGTTACTGTTCGTCCAAGGTAGTCGCGAGTTTTTGTAAGCAGTCACCATAAAGTGAAATGGGATCAATTACTGTTCAAGTCTTGTAGTCACGAGATTTTGTAAGCTGTCGCGAGTTTTTGAAGCGAGTCGCGACTTTTTTCAAGCAAAATGCTATAAGTTTTTGTTCGAGCCCTGGAATCGTGAGTTTGTGTATGGAGTCATGAGATTGAGACACAAAGTCGTGAGAGCACAGTGAGATCGTTGGAGTCACGACGCTTTGCCAAAAAGTCGCGATAAGTGGGGAGTTCACGCGAGTGAAGTTGTTATGAGGACATAACATTGTATTTATAGAGGCGAACCCCCGAGTCGAAAAATCCCGAGATTTTTACCCAATATCAGAATCTGACATTCTTAGTTTCAAAACGACCACATCGACGAGAGGAGTCTAACACTACTCGTGGTTTTCTCAGAAAAATTTCCTAACAGTTATCGACATTCGGGACGAGCTAATATGATGTGGTTTACGACTCAAAATCTGAATATGAAAACCAGGGCACTATTGATATTACACGGGGGTATTTTCGCTATTACTATACCCCGGGGCGCTTGTCCGACGTGGCTATGTGGTATTTTCGGTATTCTCGTATATGAATGTCACGAAATATTCTTGGGGGTATTCTCGTCGTTCGAACATCCCAGGCCTACAAACGAGCATTTAATTGACATTTCTATCAGTTTCGGATAATCTTGGTCCCAAACGGGACCAGAGGTATTTTTGTAATTTGGCACCCGAGGATCGCATCCGTGAGTTGTGGCGATATTTTTGGATGAATATTCATTATCTAGAGACAAAGAAATAGTATACAAGTTTTTTAGATATTTTCTCGTCGACATTTCCGACTATTTCTCGACCGGGATGCACTTCCTAAGTTCCAGGATGATATTACATTTATTCCAACTTAATTGGATATTATTTAAGTACTTTGGGTTAAATTAAGTGGAATTGAACTTCTGGGCTTGAAACTTACTAATTGGGCTGGATTTTTCTATAAATATGAGACCTATGGCACTAAAAAGGGTTCAGACTGTTATCATGCTTCCCAAGGCAAAGTGTTTACTTAACTGCACTCTACTACTCCCGACTTTTTGCAAGTGGTCGCGAGTTTGTGTCATCCTGGTCGTAGTCGCGACTTTATGTTGCCCGGTGTCGCGAGTTTCTACTGACTCGCGACATTCTGTACTTTTTCATTGGTTCTGGCCTCTGTAGTCGCGAGATTGTGCACTGCCCTTAGTAGTCCCGAGATTGTGTTATGCCCTAAGTATTCGTGACATTTTGTGTACGGACTCGCGAGTTTCTACACTGACTCGCGAATTTTTAACAGTTACTGCATATCCAAGTGTATTTGATTGTTTTTTGTGCTGTATTTGCTCGGATTACCCATATTTCTTCATTGCAATTTTATTTTTTGATTATTATAGTGAAAACCAAGGTAGATCTTCACTTTCCTGAGAACGTAAGCCCACATATTGTGGACCCAACTTCGTATATCGCTTGTGTCCCCACAATAATTAAATTCCGAATAATTAAAAAATGACTGATTCAAAAATAAATACCCAAAATATTTTTAGACTAGATCCCATATCAAATAACTTCTTTCGTTAACCATTGGTTAACATTTTTAACCTATTTCAAAAAATCAATTTTTTATTATTATATCGCTCAAGTCCTGAATAAAGTCGTCGACGGGGGCAAAGGAGGGCGCCGGAGCCAGAATCAGGGTTTGGATTCATGAACATCAAATCATTGGAGATATCCAATGGGAAAAGATCACCAGGGAAACCCGTTTGGTCGAAAAAATCGGGTAAATGGGTGGGTTTAACGATGTCCGGGAAAAAGGTCTTGGATCGGAAAGAATATTGACCAATGTGAGAAACTTTCGTCTTGGAAAACGGCGGGAGGATATACACGGGAGGAAGGACCTTCAGGTTCGATAGTTGAATTCTCCGGTGAAACAAAGCGGACGACAGAGCTGGGAGAGTTTACATTGGTATGTGACTCTGCGCCGGAATTATAACCCGAGTTCTGAACCATTTTAGCATCTTCTTGCCGATTGTAGAAAGAAGTGAAAGAGGTAAAAATTTACAAATTGATTTTTTGAAATAGGTTAAAAATGTTAACCATAGTTAACAAAAGAAGTTATATGATATAATTAGGGATTTTTTAGTCAATAATGATGAAAATTGATAAAAACAAAAATTAAATGATGTAAATTGAGTTTTTTAAAAATGAAGTATCAAATGATTTTAATAGAATCTTGAGGTACCTAAAATGACATTTTTCCGTAAAAGAAATTATAAAAAATCACATCAACCGTAGTCTTAGAATCTATTATAAACATCAAGTTTGATGTTTTATAACAAGTAAACAAGATGTAGAAATCAAATGAAAAATGATCATCTTCATGTGGCCATAGTACTCGAATTTCCGAACTCGAAAGAAGTAGCTACTGGCCTATATTTTCGGTCACCAAAACCCTCATCTTTGACACATTAACCTTGTTTATATAGATGTGTAGTCAAACCAATTTACAAGTCTCATGGCCACTCCATATAGTAAACGATGGTGATATTGCTCAGGGTTATTTATGTAATTATAATACTCACGGGGCTCGTTTGACGTGGCTAAATCCTATTTTTGAAGTTCTCTTATATTTATTGAGTAATGTGATTTTGGGGGTATTATCATAATTTGGCCATGTTGGGCCCCCGTATGAGGATTGTGATGGTGTTTTGAGCGGTTTTGGATGATTTCGGTCGGAAATGATGTTAGAGGTATCTTCGTAATTTGTCACTCGTATAGCTCGTTGGCGACCTAAGATTATATTTTTGGCTATCTTCTAAGCATTTGGAGACAATGAAGTGGTAAAGAATATTCCCGGTTATTTTCTCGATATTACGTGCTACTAGTGTTCGACCGGGGTGCATTCTCGAAGTTTCGGGGCACCGTAACACTTATTCCGTTTTAATTGGATATTTTCTAAGTAAGTTGGGCTAATTTTACTAAGATTGGGCTTTTGGAACTTAAGTTGACTTATTGGGTCGAGTTTTTCTATAAATATAAGACCATAGGTCCCAAAAAAAAGTCAGACCCTTGGCTCGCTTCCCAAAGCTCCCGTTTTCGTGAGATAAAGCCCCAGTCGCGACTTTTTGTCATAAAGTCGCGAGAGCTTGTTATTTTCCTAGGAGTCGCGACACTTTGATCCCTCACTCACGATATTGTGCCCAATCCGCGACATTTCACATATACCCGCGACATTTCGTATGTAGTTGCGCGGACTTGACTCACCACTCGTGACATTGTGCACGTAGTCGCGACATTGTGTCGAAAAGTCTCTACTTGCCCCTATCCGCGAGATTGTGCATGAATTCGAGACATTTTGCATGGACTCGCGACATTGTGGTGAAAAGTCGCGAGTCCCCTCATTCCGGGCGCGACAGAGTGAACTTCATCGTTTCTCGTACCGTTTTCATTCAGATTATCATTATCCATTGATTGTACTTGTAATCTATGCTTATTATAGTGGAAACCAAGGTAGAGCTATGTTCTCCCGAGGACGTAAACTCACACATTATGGGCCCAACCTCGTATATTGTTCGTGTCCCTACAACAATTAAATTACGAATAATTAAAAAATTGACTGATCTAAGAATAAATACCCAAAATATTTTTAGACGAGATCAGTTTGGCGCCGTCCATGGGGACCCGAGACATAATCCCATTGAGTGCTCTTGTACTGAGCTTGGAGCTTGTTATATATTGTGATGATACGGGATTCCTAATATGAGAGTGATTTAGATGAAGAAAGTGTATCGGATTGCAACCCTTATGCATTAGAAGATGAGTGGAATGATATTTTACTGGGGATTCACCCCCTGAAAAGTCTTCAGTAGTGGGAGCTTCTTACCAACCCCCAGAGCATGATTTCATCCGGTGGGAACTTATATATGGCATGAATATATTCCGAAGACATGCCAAAGGATGCAAGGGTTCCCAAAAAAAAAAAATCTGTTTTTGGCACTACAAAAATTTCACGGGAGGCTCCATTTTATGTATAAAATCACATGGTGATATGATAGTGTCATATTTTCTTGGTCGAATTTCGGTGACATTCACTATTTCATTTCGGTCTATTTATTGAAAATGATCCATATTTCGAATGATCAAAAGGATCATACTCTGTAGCATAGATATATAAGAGGTCAATATGGACCTCGGTTACAAAGAAGATGGGTATATGGCAAACATACCCGAGCTATTTTATGTTCTCGATATCAAATCTGGAGGTCCATGTCAGTTCGATGAACTTTTGCCGGTTCATTGGAAGAGTCTGTTCTCCGATAGTTCTAATAGTTTCCGAAGTTTTTCAAACATTTCATATTGGGATTCAAGTATGAGTTATATTCGGCATGACATAACGATCCTTTGGAGAGGTCGTATGTTTTTCTAACCAGTTTTGTGGCGATTGTGAGTATTGCATGAGCGGCGGTTGATTGGCCCTTGTGAGAAACGTGAACCTCACATGAAAAATGAGTTGATGTGTAGTTGCATTGGGGGAATTTGGCTACGTGTTGCTTAATTGTGTATGTGTGCACAGAGTGGTTGGTGAGAATGATAGCCGCTAAAAGTTGGAGATGCCATGTCAATGTGAGTTATTGATTACAGGGAAACATAAGAGGTTACATGTGTACAAGCGGATTGTCGTGTGGAAGTGTTCAATGCTATGCGACGGCATGGGAATGATAAGTTGAATATGTGATGGCATCATCTTACGACATCATCATTGTCTCACACGTCAATAGCGATAGTATGATCCTAATCCTATTTCACCCATTGGACCCGATTTCTGAAGGATGGCGACAAGCTTTTTACTCTGTTTCGACAGCGGTGATATAAGAAATAAAGGTCGTAGTAGAATGAGAGTTATGGGGAACATAAGAAATGTCATCGTTGGAAAAGCTTGCCCTAACGTATATACCATATATTCTGGAAATGAAAGAATGCAGACTTATGGGTCACATGACATTGCGGCCAGCACTTTGGTTGATCGACTGTATCGTTGTTGAGGTCCAACTTGGAAACACTTTGGTATTCAGCTGCAAGAACATTTATTTAGTTGCGAGTATATTTCTTGCCATGGTTGAAGAGAAGAAAGGAGGATCCCTTATATACACCTCTCTATTATAAGCATCGATACCGGGGACTCATGAGTCCCAAGTATTTTGTCCTTTTTCCATCATAATTTTGGACAAGTTACTAATGATGGTCTATAATCGGTCTGACGTTGAGAGGTTGTTGAGGCATGGCTAGGTTGGTAAGTTGATTAGTACGATGGAAGTAATGCCCGAAACCGAAGTCGAGGATGTTGGCTTGAATATTCAACCCAAGTACACAACGAACCTTACCTAATAAGGATTTAACATGACCTAGGGAAAGACTCAATGAGTATTGATGACCTCACTCAATATACATTCAGTTTGTTTAGGATTATAGAACGTGTGATAGAGTGAAATTAATGATATGATTTTTTCTAGTTTTGAGTTATCAACGAGGTTTTCTAGTTATCCATTCGTGAAGTATTAATATTCTTTATGGACACCTAGTAAGATGCTACATAGCTTTCAGATATGTTCCGTTCGTGATATCGATGACTTTGGTGGTTTAATGCTCGAGGCTCCGAGATTAACAAAGTTTACGGCAACCTGGTGAATTATTTGGCATTAAAAGGATTGTACATGTCCAATAATATGGAATTTAATATCTTGGTATTCAAATTGAGGAGTTGAAGAGTACGCACTTGGGGAACTCATACTACACCGAGAGGTTATTATGGTAAGAGAAGAATCCAGTCTGCAAGACAAAGCATTGGTGAATGAACAAATATTTATTTTGATAGATGGAGAAATTACAAATATAGATAGCGAACAAGTGGTTTAAATTACAAGATAGTCATCGATGAATAACTAAGGAACGCGTTAGTTATCATAGAATCACAAAATGAAACTCAGGCGTTGAGCTGTGTTATTGAAAGATCTGTGGGGCATATATTTATGTGTCGACACACATTAAGTAATCAGGACTTCCTAAATGGTTATACGAATTGTGCGGGTGTTAAATCGGATCATTCAAGAATATTCGAGCATTTGATGAAGTAATCAGATCACCGTGGCTTCCTTGTTGTTTGAGTAGTTAAATCTATCTTCATCGATAAGTATTCTCTGTTCGGATCTTGTGGATCTGTGTTAATGAAAATCCTCGAAATTATATTTGAGGATTCTGAATTAAAGAAAATAATTGAGCTATAATGATTGAAATAAAATCTCTACATTCTGATCAAGTTATTGATAACACGGAGCCCATGTTGAAAAGGGTATCTAATTGTTTATCTCAACCATCCCAAATGGTATTCGTTTGAGTTATTCTTATTCTATCGTGAATGGTTCATCTGTTCATGTTATTCCACTATCCAGAAAGGATTTAGCTCATAATGTATTCATCAGGATGCTGAAAGTTGATTACTAACGAAGTATCAACCGTTACCAAACTATGCCTATTGGAGTCCACGAAAGAGATGTCAAATTTATGTTATTTTATTGATCGTCCGGAATGGTATTCGTCCGGAAATAGATGATGATTGAGCATGCTTTCTTAAGTAACCCGTGACATTATCAAGCCGACAAGTGTCTTGACCATATTTGCATACTAGCAAACGTTTTGGCATTAATTAATAAACAACTTATTGAGTTAGTCTAGCTTAACAACAGTTTTGTTGCTCTCGAACGATTTGTAATTCTCCTAGTCACATTGAGATATCATGAAATATCAAGGTCTTTCTTAACGGAATTCGTAGTTGATCTCGTCTAAAAATATTTTAGAGCGTTTGTTTATGATCAGTCAATTTATTATATAATTTGAGTTCAAATATTGTGGGGACACGAGCGATATACGAGCTTGGGTCCACAATGTGTGGGCTTACGTCCTCGGGAGAGTGAAGCTCTACCTTGGTTTTCACTATGTGATCTCGACTAAAAATATTTTGATGTGTTTATTTTTAGATCAGTCAATTTTTTAATTCTACTCGGAATTTAATTATTATGGGGATGAGCGATATACGAGGATGGGCCCACAACGTGCAGACTTACGTCCTTGGAAAAGCAATGCTCTACCTTGGTTTTCACTATGATATTCAAAGAATACAATTACAATGATGTGATATCAATAATCAAGATGGAAGCGGGTCGGAAAACGATTGGGACTGCCAAAAACACTCCGTTACGGCGAAACTGCCAAAAACTCTCCGTTACGGCGAAACTGCCAAAAGCTTTGTTACGGTGAAATTTCCAAAAGCTCTGTTACAGTGAAACTGCCAAAACCTCTATTACGGTGAAACTGCCAAAAACTCGCGAATAGTGATCTGCAGGGGCCAGTCGCGAGTTTTGGTACAAATTCTCGCGAATAGTGATACAAAGGGAGGTGGTCGCGAGACCTGGTGCGAAATCTCACGAATAGTAGCACAAAGGGGGTGGTCGTGAGATTTGTTACGAAATCTCACGGATTGAGGCTGAAAAATGAAGTCTCGCGAGTTCGGGCGAAAGTCTTGCCTTGGGAGATACAAAAAGAGTCAGGGTCCCTTTTCAGTGCCTTGGGGCTCATATTTATAGAGAAATCCAGCCCAATTAGCAAGTTTCAGGCCTAGGAGCCCAACTTCACTTGACTCAGCCCAAAGTACCCAAATAATCTTTAATTAAACTAGAATAAATGCCATACCGCAATAGAACTTCGGAAATGCATTTCGATCGAGAATTAGCCGGAAGAAACGATGAGATAATACCGGGAAACCTCATAATCTAATTCATTGCTTCCAGGTATCAAATATTCAGCCAAAATTTATGTCACAACTTACCGGCACGCTTCTCGGGTGCCAAATTACGAAGATACCCTTGGCCCCGCCCGGGTCCGAATATGTCTGAAACTGCTAGAAACGTAAGTTAAATGCTAATATGCAGGCCCGGGAAGTCTAAATTACAAAAATACCCCCAAAATTATAGAATGACAAAAATACACGAGATTACCGAAAATACCATCTAGCCACGTCGGACGGGCTCCCGGGATGGCATAATAACGAAAATATCCCCGGGTAATATCAATAGTCCCCTGGTTTTCAGATTCAGATTCTGAGTCGCAATCCATTTCATATTGGCTCGTCCCGAAAGTCGATACTCGCTCCGGAATTTTCACCAGAAAAACGTTAGTAGGGCTGGAAACCCCTCGTAGATGTGATCTTTTTGACACTAAGAACGTCAGATTCTGAGGCCGGGCGAAAATCTCGGGATTTTTCGACTTGGGGTTCCGGCCCTATAAATGTAGTGCCGCCCCCCTGTTAAGTACCATTCCAGGCATTCTCACTACATTTCGAACGAAATCTCGCGACTACTTCCATTGCACAGTACCTCTCGCGACGTTTGGAGCGAAATCTCGCGACAGAACAGTTGCACTATACCCCATTTGAGCGAAATCTCGCGACAGAACAGTTGCACTATACACTTTACCCCATGAACGAAATCTCGCGACAGAACAGTGACAAAAGCAGACTTAACCTGAACGAAATCTCGCGACAGAACACTGACAAGCAGACTTAACGTGAACGAAATCTCGCGACGGAACAGTGAAAGCAGACTTAAAACTGAAACAAAATCTCGCGACTGCATATGCTGCATAGTGACTCTCGCGACTTTTGGTACGAAATCTCGTGAGACACTTATAAAAATCTTAAAAAATTCTAAAAAATTGGAAAACCTTAATTTTGAGAACTTCACATCATGTCCTCCGACTCCGCTCATTCCTCGAACTCCGATGCCTCGTCATCTCATTCCTCGGACTCCTCATCCAACTCGGGGAGTTCCAATTCGAGTCTTTCAGCTTTCCGTTCTCCAATTACGAACCCTTATCCACACTTCTTCGATCGAATCACACATCTCGAGAATATGATCGGTCCTCAGAGTTCTGCTGTCAATGCCCTAAAATCTTTTGACCGGCCCTATACCATGCATCCTCGAAAAGGGAAATCTTTGGTGGAAAATTACCACCTCCTTTCCGATTGTGTTCTGTGAGGTCCCCTCGGGGGTGCGAGAGAGAGAGAGCACCTTAGGCGAATCCCTACATCGGCTGTAGCCGGGGAACGATCGTATGTTAAGTATAATGGTTCGTCTTCCATTGCACGAGGCCTTTTCCCTAGCAAAGTGGCAAACGGAACGTTTGAACTGGAAAGTTAAGCGTGCTCACCCTGGAGCAATTCAGGGATGGGTGACCCAGTGGGAAGTGTGGGGCTAGGGAAAAAGTAAAGCCGTGAGGACTAGGTGGGTGTCATTAGGGTCAGCCTAGTCCAAAGCGGACAATATCGTGCAAGCGGAAAGGCGGGTCGTTACATGTTCTCTATCAGCCGGATCCCTCTGATCGGATCCTACGTCCACCGGTTGGTGCCCACACTATCTGTCTTGAGTATCTAGAGTGTGGTCTCCGCTTTCCGCTTCATCCGTTCATTTCAACTCTCCTAACTCACTTAAATATCCACCTCTTCCAGTTGAATCCAAACTTGATATCCTTGATGGTTGCCTTTATCATTTTTATGGAGACCAATGGGATTTTGATGACCATCGACACCTTCTTCCAAATCTTTCAAATCAGTTCCACTATCCATTATGGGGCTCAAGGTTGTATCTTTTTCCGTCTAAGGCACAAGAAGAGCCATTTTCCATTCTCAAACCCCCAATCCAACCACGACTGGAAGATGCATTTCTTTGTTTGTCACTTGCCTAGGCTCCACTAGGTTGTCTGCACTTAGCCTTCTTTGGCGGTTCCCAACTGAGGGGGAACCTTTCCTTCCGGAGTCTTATTATCCTATCCCGCGATCCGTTACTCCAAAGGCTTTAGAGAAGATATTTATCGCGTGCGCTAGATCGGATGGCACCGATTGGACCCCGAAAACGATTTTCTATGCCCGATCTTGGTCGCCTCCAACATCCTTCCGGCCCCTACCCATTTCAGTAGGGAACTTTTAGGTATATGGACCACGCATTAATATTTAATCATCTCAACAACTCTTCCTCGATCAGAAAACCTTTCCAAAACCAGCGCATATATATATGTATACCTATAGTCTTTCAACTGTATTTCTCACGTGATTTGCCTATTTTGTAGATAAAATAATGGCTCCCCCTGAAGGTCGTTCGAGATTAGGCGAAAAACTGAGATCACTCCGTACTATTGTTACGGAAAAGGATGAGCTGATCTTTGAGATGGCGCCCAGATCTAGGAACCGCACTGCCGCGGACGAGTTGGCGCAAAGCTTTCAAGAACTGTCGCCGCAAACGGAAGAGGTCCCCCCGGCTACTCCAACACCGCCTGCTCCGCCGGCAAGTGAGAATCTCGAGCCCACAGGAAATGAGCCGACTAGAGAGGTCCCCGAGAGTCCTGTAGATTTAGTTCCTGTGTCTCGGCGGTTGGAGTTACCGCTAGAGAATTCTCCCCCGACGAAGGGATGTATGATTTAGCTGAGACACTAGTGGATGTTCTGAGTGACGAGGAGGAGGTCAAAATAAGCGGGGGTCAGCCGATAGGCCCGTTGGTGGAGGAGGTTGAGCAAGGGACCCGTCCGGAGGGAGAAATAAACCAAGAAGCTCCTTCGGATAAGGGGAAAAGACCGGTGGAGGCCCCACCATTTTGGAGATTGCGGAACCCATTAGAAAGAGTGGGTTAACCGCCGAGTTCCTCGATGCCTTCCGAATAAGAGATATACCGAAACATATAGTGAAGGAATGGCTCGAGATGGGACGTCAGACTGGCCTAGTACTAGTGAAAGACGGAGTAACCTTTCGGATTCCGAGGGGTGATAGCGTTTCCAATAGACCGGCCTTGACGTATTTTGAAAGGAATCCGTCATTACCACCGCGTGGACGAGATGATCACACGGTGTTCACCGACTTTAGTCAGTTGATGAGCCAATTTGTGATAGGACGTCGCATGATGGGAGAGGTTTGTAATCACATTGACCATTGTTACCTGCTCTTTGTTTCATCCGCATATTATCTAATTTTTATGGTTTTTGCTTTTCTTTCAGATGGAGCGGACAGTCGTGGAGATGGGCGCCGCAGCTGCAGTAGGGGAATACTGCATGCTTAGGCATTCGGAGCTCGACAGTCCGGATATAATCGGGGAGCAGACGAAGAAGGCCGCATAAAGATTGATGCAGAATCAGCGGGAAAAGCATGCCCAAGAGATGGCGGCGCTCCGGGAAGAAAATAACAAGGCGATCGAAGCCCTAACTCGGGTTCATCGCAGTGAGTTAACGGAGTGTGCGACATTTCACATTGGGAAAAGGCATGCTCTTGAGCAATCCATTAATACCCTCAAGACAAACGAAAAATATGCTCAAGACAAGCTGAAGTAGGTTAGAGCTGAGATCGAAGAAAAGCTGAAAAATGCCAAAGATGCCAATCCTGCTGATAAGAAGGCCCTCGGGAAGGCCCTGGAGGAGAATAAAGAGCTAAAATCAAAGAATGAATCCCTCGAGTCTACCGTAGATAGTCTTCAGGCTCGAGCTGCTAGGTTGCCGTCCCATATCAACGATTGTTTCCTGAAACTGATATGGGAGTATACAGTGCACTCCCCGACTTTTCGAAACCTGGCGGCCCTAGCTAATGCGACGTCGTCTGCTCTGTATTTCTTTAGAGGAAGTGTCCAGACTCAGAGAATCTTGGGCATATCCTTAACTCCAGAAGAGAGAGGAAGACTTGATCCCAGTCTATCTGGTAAGTTCGAGCCTGTGGATGCGGAGGACAAATTAGACTGCTCGGGGGATCCGTTAGGGGTGCTCCACTTCGATTTGGAGGAGAACTTGCACCAGAAGATGTATTTGGAGGAGATCAAAATACCCGAGGAGGGTAAATCGCCGGACGCATTTCGAAGATTGGCCACATTATTCCCGGAGCCGGTGGGCCCCCTCGTGGGAGATCTTCTAAAAGATGAGGAGGTGATGGGTCAACGTGACCCTCCATTATACGTTCCTGCTAGTGTGGTAGGAGCTCGGGAACGCCATGAGGTCGAGATGGCGAGTTTTGTCCCCGAGAAGTTGACCACTGCGACGAATAAAGAAAAAGAGGCTGATCCTTCCTCATCGACTATCAAGCTGGTAAGAAAGCGCCCCAGCGGACTAGGTGAAGGTTCGAGTTCCAAGAAGAAGAAGAATCAAACTTCTAGTATATTAATTTCTTCACTTTTGTAGTCTCCCCACGTTTTTATATTCCCCATATATACAGAATTTTGATTCTTTGCTTTCCTCTTAGCATTCATATACCGTCATATTCTTCCAGAACAATATAGCTCCGAATAATCCAAATCAAGAATTACACTTCTGAGATAATAACAATATGCATGAATCTCAGGTAGGGATGCTAAAAATTAACGCATATAATAATAATAACAATAATGCATAAGAGTCCCCAGTGTAGCGGGGCTTGAATAAGTCTGCGATAACTCTAAGGCGAACGCCTATTTAAAATGAGTAGGTATTTAGAATAAGTCCACGTCTCTACCTTCACCAATATATTTTCGCCACCGGTATATACTTGCCCCTGGGGCCATCACACACTCGCCACCGGTATATACTTGCACCCGGTGTAATAGCCAAGAAAAAGGAATGATGGAACAAATAGTAGGGAATGTAGCGGTAAAAATCTGGACAACGAATAACGAAGGATACGGGAATGAAAGAACGAAAAAGGAACAAAAAATAGAAATGTAAAGAAAAAAATAAAGGAAGGGTCAAAATGAAAAGAAGGAGGGGTTAAAGTGTGAATTAGGAAAGTTAAGATGTCTATAAATAGGGGTGGGGAGCCCCAAAAACGAGTTAATTATCTTTAAGCCATGAAAATCCGGAAATTGTCACGAAAATTTGAACATTGAAAAATTGTCGCGAATTTTTACACTTTGGAAAATTATCGCGGATTCTTGGAAAGGCAATTATTATCGCGAAAATGATTATGTGAAAAATTGTCGCCAAAATGATCATGGGCAAAATTATCGCGGAAATGGGTGAAGAACAAAATTGTCGCGAAAATGCTTGAAGTGTAAAATTGTCGCGGATCTTAACTCTAGCACAAAATTATCGCGAATCTTAACCCTAGCACAAAATTATCGCGAATTTTGAGGAAGAAGTGAATTATCGCGGAAATACTAAGTTTGAGTGTTTTCGTTGCGTCTCAACGTCGGATCATGGGAGGAAAAGGACACATAGGGTCTACGGTAATCACATAGTTAACAATAAGATAATCACGTCGGAATTCGAGTAACTAAGATCTGTTATGAAATGCAGGGAAGCACGGGAAGATTATAACAAGAGAAAGCAAACGGTAAGCGGAGTGAACACAATCTTGTAAGGGAAGGTTCAGACTTAGGGAACTGGATTGGGTCATTAAAGAAGAAAGAAAAAGACACGAATGAATGAGATAAATGTTAATAAGACTCGGGGTGAGGAAGGATGGACCGTCCGACCGAACCCGGCATCGTGCCTAGTACACGATTCGCCAAAGGAAGGNAGTAGGGAATGTAGCGGTAAAAATCTAGACAAGGAATAACGAAGGATACGGGAATGAAAGAACGAAAAAGGAAACGAAAAATAGAAATGTAAAGAAAAAAATAAAGGAAGGGTCAAAATGAAAAGAATGAGGGGTTAAAGTGTGAATTAGGAAAGTTAAGATGTCTATAAATTGGGGTGGGGAGCCCCAAAAACGAGTTAATTATCTTTAAGCCATGAAAATCCGGAAATTGTCACGAAAATTTGAACATTGAAAAATTGTCGCGAATTTTTACACTTTGGAAAATTATCGCGGATTCTTGGAAAGGCAATTATTATCGCGAAAATGATTCTGTGAAAAATTGTCGCCAAAATGATCATGGGCAAAATTATCGCGGAAATGGGTGAAGAACAAAATTGTCGCGAAAATGCTTGAAGTGTAAAATTGTCGCGGATCTTAACTCTAGCACAAAATGATCGCGAATCTTAACCCTAGCACAAAATTATCGCGAATTTTGAGGAAGAAGTGAATTATAGCGGAAATACTAAGTTTGAGTGTATTCGTTGCGTCTCAACGTCGGATCATGGGAGGAAAAGGACACATAGGGTCTACGGTAATCACATGGTTAACAATAAGATAATAACGTCGGAATTCGAGTAACTAAGATCTGTTACGAAATGCAGGGAAGCACGGGAAGATTATAACAAGCGAAAGCAAACGGTAAGCGGAGTGAACACAATCTTATAGGGGAAGGTTCAGACTTAGGGAACTGGATTGGGTCATTAAAGAAGAAAGTAAAAGACAAGAATGAATGAGATAAATGTTAATAAGACTCAGGGTGAGGAAGGATGGACCGTCCGACCGAACCCGGCATCGTGCCTAGTACACGATTCGCCAAAGGATGGCATGCCTGATGAAGGGAACGATAAGTTCCAAAGATGGAAAGATACGTACGAAAGAGGGTAGAACGGATCTGGGTGGAAAAAGGGGTAGCGCCTAAGTACCCACCCGGGGAAGGGAAGCATATGGCCCGTCAAGTCATCCAACAAACAGCTAACGGTTGGCTTGGGCGGGACATCTACAGAGCATGTTGCTCTCGGCAACAGTAAATTTAAAGTATGAGGGGGATGATTAGGGTAAAAGAAGAAGGAAATAAGAAAACGGTTAAAATGAATGATTCACGCATGTGTGTACGGTTTAATTAAGAAATGAAAAGATATTGTGTAGCGTGTGTGAAGTTTCCTTTAATAAATTGTGACCGCTTTACAGATTTTGTAGGTGATGCAGACGAGGTATGAGAAGGGCATGGGAAGGAAGTCGTCGATTGTCCGGTGATAGAGTCCTGTCTTTTGAGAACACTCTAAATTATGTTGTTAAACTTTAATGTTTTCGAACTACGTTTTAAGTTTACATTCGAACGTTTCGTTTTATTTAACACGTTTTATCAAAACAGCTAGGCCCGAATTAGGGTTGTTACAAATGGTATAAGAGCGTAACATCGTTACTAAACAGGTAACGGTGCGGTCCTACGTAGAAGAGTCTAGGAAACTCATAGGAGGACAACCGACCATAGGAAGGGATGGGCATAGAATATAACGGATGACATGAGTAGGCATAGACATAACGAAAGCTTAATGTAGGAATGGCTCCTAGGACGAGAGCGCATGGAAACCGAGAGGAGGATAGCAGTGCATCAGAACAAGCACCGGCGACAGAGACTCTGGTTGCGGATTCATCGACGCCTCTCACGTTTAGCCAAGAAAGTCTCAGGGATCTATTCCAAACCATGGCTAGTTCCGTAGTTAGTGCAATAAGACAGGGACAGATGGAGAGTGGAAACTCCGTGCAAATGGAACCAGTGTCAAGACCCGAAAAAGGGTAGAATGTACTACAACGAGGCATTAAAGAAGGCTGGGATGAACAGTTTCACGGGGGATAAGATGGGGGACGTGGAGGCGTGGATTATCCACATTGAGGAGAAGTTCGAGTTGATCGAAGCCCCAGAGGAGCTTAGGGCAGGATTGGCCCCGCTATGGTTCGACGGTAGCACTCCTCAGTGGTGGGGGAGCGTGTCGGCCTCATTATTGAAGGATGGACCCATCTCTTGGGAGAAGTTTAAGAATGCGTTCTTGGATTACTACGTGCCGAAAGGACTTATGAAAGTTAAGAGGGCCGAGTTTGACAGATTGACTCAACGAAACCGCCCCGTAATGGAGTACATGCAAGAATTCATAGAACTAGGCAGTTAGGCCCCCGAGATCATGGGGAGTGAACAGGAAAAGATGCACCGTTTTACAGAAGGGCTGAATGAAAAGGTGAAACTGACGATGTATGGCCGCGACGACGAAGAATTTTTGAGTTTGGTGGCGGCAGCAGTCCGAGTGGATGGAGGATTGTGGAGAATGGATAAGGAACGCACCTGAAGCTCTGCGAGGAACGAAGTTCAGGGACGGGGAGAGTGGAAAGGAAAGATCACTACAGAGAGTCTCGGATCGGCACAATGACCCCCGATCAGGCCTGCGTACGCCAAATGCGGGAAGAACCATTTTGGAGAATGGCAAGCAGGAACCAACAGTTATTTCAAGTGCGGCCAGGAAGGACACTTTGCCAAAGATTGCCCGAAGAGGAGGAGGATCGAAACTGGGGTAACCGAAAATAGGGCAAGGGAAAGGATTACTGGAAATGCTCGATTGTTCGCTGTGAACAAGGAACATGCCTCGGAGGCTGAAGACGTCGTGGCAGGTACACTACTTATTAAAGACTTTACAGCTTTCGTATTATTTGACTGTGGGGCGACACATTCGTTTGTGTCGGAGTAGTTAGCGAAACGGTTTGGGATAATGGGAAGTAACGCTAAAATCAAAGTAAAAACACCGGGATTCGAAGCCATGGAGGCACGGTGGAAGTGGACATAGTGCAAACAAAGACAAATTTGATTGAGTTAGGGGATATGTGATTCGATGCCATACTAGGAATGGATTGGTTATCTAGGTACGATGCGCAGGTGAGATGTCGGGAACGTACGATCACTTTTAGTACGCCGCGGGAAGGGAGAAAGGGCATGGTCGGAAAACCGATTATGAATGAGGATGAGGATTATAAGGATCGATCGAACTGGCTAGCATTTGTCACGACGGAGAAGGAAGGGACACCATTGAAGTTCATTCCAGTGGTTTGTGAATACATTGATGTATTTCCTGACGAGCTACCGGGTCAACCGCCTCAGAGAGAAGTGGAAATGGAAATAGAACTACTCCCTGGAACACAACCGATCTCCAAGGCTCCATACCGATTGGCACGGAGAGAAATGCAGGAACTGAAACAACAGATTGAGTCGCTATTGGAAAAAGGAATTCTTAGGCCAAGCAACTCCCCTTGGGGAGCATCAGTGTTATTTGTTAGAAAGAAAAGCGGCGAGTTAAGACTGTGTTACGATTACCGGGAGTTATACAAGGTCACGATAAGGAACCAGTATCTGTTGCCTAGGATCGATGACTTGTTTGATCAGTTACAAGGCGCGAAGGTGTTCTCAAAATTAGACTTGAGGTCAGGGTATTATCAGGTCCGAGTAAGAGAAGGAGACATACCGAAGACAGCCATTCGAACGAGGTACGACCATTTAGAATGCACGGTAGTACCGTTTGGATTGACTAATGCCCCAACAATTTTCATGGATTTGATGAATTGGGTATTTCATCAGTACCTAGACAAGTTCGTGGTGGTGTTCATTGACGACATCCTAGTTTACTCTCACAACCGGGAGGAACACGAGCAACATATGAGAATAGTATTACAGACTCTCATACAAGAGAAGTTGTATGCCAAATACAGCAAGTGTGAATTTTTGATGGACATCATAGCTTTTCTAGGTCACGTGATATCAGCAGGAGGGGTGATGGTAGATCCATCCAAGATAGAGACAGTGATGAATTGGCCCAGACCGACAAATACTCGAGAAGTGAGGAGCTTCTTAGAATTAGCCGGGTACTATCGGAAATTCATCGAGGGGTTCGCAAAGATTGCTAAACCGTTGACAAATTTGACCCGAAAGGAAACAAGGTATACGTGGGTTGAGAAATGTGAAGAGAGTTTTGAATGTCTCAAAATGAAATTTACATCGGCACCAATACTGGTATTACCCACACCAGAACATGACTTCACGGTATACATCGACTCATCGAAGGAAGGACTTGGGTGTGTACTGATGCAGGGAGGGAAAGTTATAGCATATGCATCCCGTCAATTGAAGATACACGAGTTGAACTATCCGACACACGATTTAGAATTAGCCGCGGTGGTATTCCCACTCAAGATTTGGAGACATTATCTGTACAGTGTTAAGTGCGAGATATTCACCGACCACCAGAGTTTGAAGTACCTATTCACCCAGAGGGAGCTTAACATGAGACAACGGAGATGGTTGGAACTGATAAATGATTACAACTTGGACATTCAGTACCACCCCGGAAAGACAAACCAGGTAGCCGATGCACTGAGCAGGAAGACTCATGGCGTCCTAGCAAACACGTTGGTAAGGGAAATGGAGATCCAACAACTAGAAGTGGTAGAGTTGACCACAGTCATGTTAGGGACTGTTACCGCGAAGCCAGCGATACTGGAGGAGGTACTAGAAGCACAGATAACAGACCTCGAGAAATCCGTAATGCGAAAAGAGGGAAACAGAAACGAGAAATCAGAGATAAATAAAGGAAGCGATGGGTTAATCCGAATAAATGAACGGATATGGGTACCAAACCGGCCGGAGCTAAGGAAGGAGATTATAGCAGAAGCACACAGTTCGGCTTTCTCAGTTCACCTAGGAAGTACTAAGATGTATCGGGACCTAAAGACGCACTGCTGGTGGAATGGAATGAAAAACGAGATCGCAAACTTTGTGGCCAAATGCGAAAATTGCCAACCAGTTAAGGCCGAACACCAACGCTCGGGAGGCGAGCTACAACCCTTAGAGATTCAGAGTGGAAATGGGATAGCATCGGCATGGACTTTGTGGTAGGATTACCCAAGAGCCCACGGAAGAACGATGCGATATGGGTTGTGGTTGACCGCCTTACAAAGGCAGCTCATTTCTTAGCAGTCAAGACAACATACGGAGTAGACAGGTTAGCCAGAATATATGTGAATAGCATAGTCAACTTACATGGAGTTTCAATAAACATCATGTCAGACAGAGACCCGAGATTCACGTCTAGATTTTGGGAAAGTTTACAGAAATCACTTGGAACCCAGTTAAGCATGAGCACAACCTATCACCCACAGATGGATGGTCAGACTGAGAGAACCAACCAAATTATGGAGGATATGTTACGGGCATGTGTGTTGGAGTTTAAGGGAGGTTTGGAAGATTTCCTACCGTTAATGGAATTTGCGTACAATAATAGCTTTCAGAGCAGCATTGCATGGCCCCATACGAGGCATTGTACGGGAGGAAGTGTCGTACACCGCTATGCTGGGATGAGGTGGGAGAGAGAAAGACCATGGGAACAGAATTGGTGGAAGTCACCATTGAAAAGGTGGCCGTGGTACGAAAGAACATTAAGGCGGCACAGGACCGATACAAAAGTTGGGCAGACACAAAAAGGAGACTTTTTGAGTTAAAAGTTGGGGATCACGCCTACCTAAAGATATCACCGATGAACGGGGTGCTAAGGACCACAAGGACAGGGACGCTGAGTCCCCGGTATATCGGACCATACGAGGTGGAACGAACAATCAGAAACCTAGCATATCAGCTGAAGCTTGCGGAAGAGATGGGGGAATACACAACGTGTTCCATGTATCTCAACTGAGGAGGAGGGTGACTGAAGGTATTCAAGAATGTGTGGGGGAACCCATAGAGATAACCCCGGAACTAACGTACGAGGAAGTCCCAGTAAAGATCCTAGGCAGAGAGGAAAGAAGGCTCAGAAACAAACAAATTCCCATGGTGAAAGTACAATGGTCCAATCAAGGAGAGAGGGAAGCTACATGGGAAACGGAACGAGAGATTAGACAGAGAGCACCAGACTTAATGGAAGAATTGTACGCACGAGTTTCGGGATGAAACTCAAAATAAGTGGGGAATGATGTAATAGCCAGGAAAAAGGTATGATGGAACAAATAGTAGGGAATGTAGCGGTAAAAATTTAGACATGGAATAATGAAGGATACGGGAATGATAGAACGAAAAAGGAAACGAAAAATAGAAAAGTAAAGAAAAAGATAAAGGAATGGTCAAAATGAAAAGACTATGGTGACAGACTATGGGTTAACATTGAGTCTATGAGAACAGACTTGGGGATCAACCCCCACATAATCCTGATAAGACCAAGCAAAAACATCTACGTTACTTTGCAAAAAAGAAANGGGTGGGGAGGCCCAAAAACGAGTTAATTATCATTAAGCTACGAAAATCTGGAAATTATCGCGAAAATTTGAACATTGAAAAATTGTCGCGAATTTTTACACTTTGGAAAATTATCGCGGATTCTTGGAAAGGCAATTATTATCGCGAAAACGATTCTGTGAAAAATTGTCTCGAAAATGATCACGGGCAAAATAACCTCGTAAATGGGTGAAGAACAAAATTGTCGCGAATATGCTTGAAGTGTAAAACTGTCGCGGATCTTAACTCTAGCACAAAATTATCGCGAATCTTAACCCTAGCACAAAATTATCGCGAATTTTGAGGAAGAAGTGAATTATCGCGGAAATACTAAGTTTGAGTGTTTTCGTTGCGTCTCAACGTCGGATCGTGGGAGGAAAAGGACACATAGGGTCTACTGTAATCACATAGTTAACAATAAGATAATCACGTCGGAATTCGAGTAACTAAGATCTGTTACGAAATGCAGGGAAGCACGGGAAGATTATAACAAGCGAAAACAAACGGTAAGCGGAGTGAACACAATCTAGTAAGGGAAGGTTCAGACTCAGGGAACTGGATTGGGTCATTAAAGAAGAAAGAAAAAGACACGAATGAATGAGATAAATGTTAATAAGACTCGGGGTGAGGAAGGATGGACCGTCCGACCGAACCCGACATCGTTCCTAGTACACGATTCGCCAAAGGAAGGCATGTCTGATGAAGGGAACGATAAGTTCCAAAGATGGAAAGATATATACGAAAGAGGGCAGAACAGATCGGGGTGGAAAAATGGGTAGCGCCTAAGTACCCACCCGGGGAAGGGAAGCATATGGCCCATCGAGTCATCCAACAGCTAACGGTTTACTTGGGCGGGACATGTACCGAGCATGTTACTCTCAGCAACAGTAAAGTTAATGTATGAGAGGAATGATAAGGGTAAAAGAAGAAGGAAATAAGAAAACGGTTAAAAGGAATGATTCACGCGTGTGTGTACGGTTTAATTAAGAAATGAAAAGATAATGTGTAGCGTGTGTGAAGTTTCCTTGAATAAATTGTGACCGCTTTACAGATTTTGTAGGTGACGCGGACGAGGTATGAGAAGGGCATGGGAAGGAGGTCGTCGGTTGTTCGGTGATAGAGTCCGGTCTTTTGAGAACACTCTAAATTATTGTTTTAACCTTTAATGTTTTCGAACTACGTTTTAAGTTTACATTCAAACGTTTCGTTTTATTTAGCACGTTTTATCAAAAGAGCTAGGCCCAAATTAGGGTCGTTACACCCGGGGTCACCACACTTTTGCCGCTGGTATATACTTGCATCCGGGGCCATCACACACTCGCCACTAGTATATACTTGCACCCGGGGCCATCACACTCTTGCCACCGGTATATACTTGCACCCGGGGCCATTACACACTCTTGCCGCCGGTATATACTTGCACCCGGGGCCATCACTCCGGGTGCAAGTATATACCAGCGGTCGAACGCCTTTAACTCTCCAACCTTTAACAACATAGGTCGAACGCCTTTGTCGTGCTTCCTAGCCATCCGTCTTTTACCTACCTCCATTCGTATTGCGGCTCTATCGCGGGTATCATCAATACAGTGAAGGTCCAACTTTCTCATATCTTCATTCAATACCTCATCATAAGCAATAACTCTATCTGATAGAATAGTCACTTCTACAGGAGACACGGCTTCAGAGCCATATACTAAAGAAAATGGGCTGAATCCGGTAGTGGACCTTGGTGATGTCCGATATGACCACATCACGTTATGCAATTCATCTACCCAAGAGCCTTTAGATTCATCTATTCGTGTTTTTCGATGTTGCAGGATAATACGGTTGATAACCTCTGTAAGTCCGTTCGTTTCTGGGTGTGCCACGGAGGTATACCACTGTTCAATACCATAATTCTCACACCATTCACTAACCCTCTTTCCAGCGAACTGCGTTCCGTTATCTGAGACCAAAACCCTGGGAATTCCGAATCGACATACAATATATCTCCAAACGAAACTGATAACTTCCTGTTCTCGGACTCGCGATACAGCCTCAACCTCTATCCACTTAGAGAAATGTTCCAAAGCTACAATACAAAACTTCTTTTGGCTAGGTGCCTTCGGAAATGGTCCTAGAATATCGATGCCCCACATATCGAAAGGACATGTTGTCGGCAGAGGTTTCATGCTAGCTCTCGGTACATGATGCACGTTTGAGTGGAACTGACAAGCAGAACAAGCCCGAACAAAATTCACACAATCTTTCACTAGCATTGGCCAAAAATAACCTGCCATCTTAACCTTATTCGCTAAGGATCGACCTGCTGAATGATCACCACAGTCTCCAGCGTGAACTTCTTCTATAACGGTCTTTGCTTGTATTGGGGACAAACAGCGAAGATACGGTCCTCCAAAATTTTTCTTATATAGTTTGTCATCCACGTAGACAAAATTCGTAGCCCTTTGCATAGTCCTTCGGGCCTCACTTTCATCGGTGGGAAATTCTCTCCTAACTAGATAATTTACGATGGCATCCTTCCAAGAATATTCGTCAGTTACGGCATCCAATAGAAACCATGTCTCATTCGAAAGTTCCAAATTAGCCACCTCGGCTGTCCGTTTCTCCACAGGACTGATAGAGGGCTGGTAGTGGATCATTGTTGTTATCTTTGACTCATCCGAGAGTTCTAAAATCGTCGCCGCCTTTGCAAGACCGTCTGCACGCGCGTTTTCCTCCCTTGGGATATATGTAAGCGTGAATATCTTAAGATTTTTAGCCGTCTCTTTCAGCTTTTCTAAATACCTCCACAAATGGTTCCCATTGGTGGCGTAAGTATCTGCAAGTTGGTTCACCACTAACTGCGAATCAGAATGAGCATGAAAACGAACGATTCCAATTTCCACTGCCAAGTTAATACCAAATATAAAGGCTTCATATTCGGCGACGTTGTTAGTTACGGGGAAGCGCAACTTTACAGCATATTCATGTTCTTCACCGGAATTCCTTTCCTTAAAATAACCACAGATACCGGCTCGCCCGGCAGACACCGATCCATCTACAAAGGCGTCCCAATACTCCTGAATACCCAACTCTTCCGACCGAGTCATCTCTACTATGAAATCCACTAACACCTGGGCCTTTAACGCTCGCCTGGAGATATACTCTATCTGATACTGGCCCAATTCGATATTCCACTTTGCTAGCCTACCAGAGGCTTCAATCTTTGATAACACACTTTGGATAGGCTGATCTGTCAAGACTGCAATATGATGTCCTTGAAAATAGTGGCTCAATTTCTGTGAGGCGACTATCAGAGCTAATACGAACTTCTCTATATCTGTATATCGGGACTCCGCTCCCTGCAATTTCCTTCTCACATAATATATCGGTCTATATTCCTTATCGCTAAGTCTGACTAATGCGGCACTCACTGCCTCTTTTGTCACTGCCAAATATAAACCCAATGGTTCCCCCAGTGAAGGAGGTGACATAAACGGTGGTTTACTCAGATAATCTTTCAAACTCTCAAAAGCCCTGCTACATTTGTCGTCCCAATATAAAAGATTCGTCTTACGCAAAACCTTAGTAAATGGCAAACTTCTCTCTGCTGATCGTGAAATGAAGCAATTCAATGAGGCCAATCTTCCAGTTAGCCTTTGTACTTCCCTAACAGTCGTCGGAGGGGTCATTTCCTGGATAGCTGTTATCTTGTCAGGATTCATATCAATTCCTCTCTCAGATACCATAAAGCCGAGGAACTTGCCTTCTTTCACACAAAACGCACACTTAAGCGGATTCAATTTCATCCTATACTTTCTCAGTACCCCAAAACAATCGTTCAAATATTGGATGTGGTTATCCTCATGTTTACTCTTTATCAATATATCGTCGATATAAACCTCCAAAGATTTTCCGATCATATCTTTGAACATCGAATTTATTAAACGTTGATAGGTGGCCCCAGCATTTTTCAACCTGAATGGCATAACTCTATAGAAAAAAATGCATTTATTTGTCATAAACAAAGTAAACAACTTGTCCTCACAATGCATAAAAATTTGATTATATCCCTTAAAAGCATCTAACATACTAAGGAATTCAAAGCCACGGGCCGCATCCACCATCATGTCAATGGCCGGCAGCAGATACGGATCCTTCGGGCATGCTTTATTCAAATCAGTAAAATCAATGCAAACTCTCCAGCCATCATTCGACTTTGGGACCACCACTGGATTCGCGACCCAATCCGCGTATCTAACAGGCTCTATGAATCCTGCCTGCAACAAACTTTCCACCTCCTCATCAATCGCCCTCTCTTTCTCAGGGGAAAACTTCCTCTTCTTCTGATGAACTGGTCGCACATATGAGTTAACATTGAGTCTATGAGAACATACTTGGGGATCAACCCCCACATAATCCTGATAATACCAAGCAAAAACATCTACGTTACTTTGCAAAAAAGAAATTACCTCCTTCTCAACCTCTGGTGACAACTCAGAACCGATCGTCACTGTGTTTTCCAGATTACCGGGGAATAAATGCACTGTCTTGATTCCCAGAGGCTCTATCTTCATATCATTCTCTTTAAACTTCCTGAGAGACGGTCTGTCATTTGCATCTATAACTCATTCGGACGAGAATTCCACCATGCAAACGGGCATCTTTGTCTTTCATCCCTCCATTCCACTCGCGCACATTACATTATAACAGGAGCGCGCCAGCTCTTGATCACCCTTCATCTTCCCAACGCCTAACGGTGTGGGAAACTTCGTCATCAAATGTGGTTGAGATACCACAGCTCCAAATAGGTTCAAACAACTTCTCTCAAGAATTGCATTATAGGGGAGTATAGGGAGGTCCACCACCACAAACTCCATCATTAAGGTCCTTGATATTTCTGGGTCGCCCAAGGTTACCGGCAGAACAAGAGATCCCTCAGCAGCAACAACACTATTTTTAAAACCAACTAACTTTGTATGCACGGGCTGGAGTTGGGTGGTTCCTTTCAATGATATCTGCTCAAAGACCGCAAGAGTCAATATGTTGGTAGCAGCTCCGGTGTTGACTAACACTCGAGAAACAGGATGATTCGCCATAACAGGAGAGACAACCAATGCATCATCTTGTGGGGAGAAAACCTCAGATAAATCCTCCGGTCCAAACGATATTGTCATTTTATCCAAATCCGTTAACTGGACCATGTTCACTTCCATAAAGCGCCCCTTCTGATGTAATGCATGATAAGAACGTTTGCGGGCGCGGTTCGAATCGCCGACACTTTTTACCCCCGCGATATTCATAATGTTGGGGCCTAGATTACCCCATCTTGGTTGAGAGTTCTCAACATTCAAATTAGGTTGACCCTGGTTGGGGTCAGCCGGAGGAGGAGGTAGTGCTTGCTGATTCGCGGGAGCAGGTTGGTAAGCTTCATATCTGTACCCCTGTTGATTTCTTTGCGGCGGATTTCTGCCACGACCACGATAATGGTTTTCTCTCCTTCTACTTCTCTGATTCTGTCTACCACCGTTAAAGAATCCCCTCTGGCCACCTCCTTGACGTTGGCCACGCTGTCCTCCATATCCACGTCCTCTTGCATTTAGCCATGCGCATCGGCCCTTGGGGGTTTAGGTGTCGTCCCCTCCTGGACACTTATATCAATCTTTCCCAGCTTTGACTCGGGTAGAGCCTCCACAGTACTGATCAGTTCATCAAGCTGAACCAACTCTAGCAACATTTCCACGTCAGACATTAATTCCCGACAATCATTTGTTGCATGTCCAAAACTCCGATGAAAACGACAAAATACTTGGGACTCGTAAGTCCCCAGCGTTGGTTCTTGCAAGGGAGGGGGATAACAAGAAAATCTGTTGGCAATGATGGCAAAAATATGTTCATAATTGTACGTAGGAAAAACCCTCAACTTAGGTTTTGCATGGTGGACAACCTTGTCCATCCCGTGACTTGCAACAATATTGTGGGAACCATACGCCCGTACTTCGATCACTCCATGATCTCGCAAACCTTCATCTTCTCGGATGTACTGTGTACATCTTAAAGCCAAATCTTCCATACTTTCCGGGGGGTCTCTATTCAAAGAATTACATAACGGGTGTCCAGCTAGAATAAGCTGGAGCACCCCAACCTTCTCACTTACAGTAATCCGAGGTATCTTTCTACACTCGGCCTCAAAACGGGTAATAAAACCCAACAATCTTTCTGAAGAATCATACCGCAACGCGGTCAAAGAAGTAATAGACTTTATGGGCGCATTGAAAGGCGCGAGAGATGAATAGAATTGATCCTTAAAGTCCTGATATGAAACAATCGAGCGCCTCGGTAAACGATTAAACCATCGGAGGGCTGTTTTAAGAGAAGCGGCAAAAACGAAGCACATGGCCGCATCAATGAAATTCATCAAACTCACATGGATCTCCAAGTTTGATGTATGAGCATGTGGGTCAGTTGACCCGCGGTACTGTGGAAGATCCTTTGGCATCACAATAAACTCAGAACGTGTGGCACTTATATTCGCCGTGGAAAAAGAAGATAAGGCATTTGAAGTGTTCCACGGACTTTGCAAAATTTCCATAGATGGTAAAGCCTTTCCTCGATTACCGATGGGCTCATTAGCCCTCTCATTCTCAACATAGTCTCCCTCATAAGCCAAGGTCTGATGAGTATCTCGGGTGTTCTCCCCGTACACTCGTCTCCTTTCCTGGCCAAGAGTCATGTTGGTCTCCAATTGACTCATTCAGGCATCGCTCTGTTCGATTTTTCCACTTATCTCCCTGAATTTCAACACAATTAGCTCTCCAATCTTTTGCAGAGTATCGTTCTGCTCTCCGGTTGCTGCCATATTCGCTCGCGGCTCCGCAACACGATCAATATCTTCCTCTACAGCCACATCATTAACAGGTTCCGGGGTAACATTGTTCCTCCGGGCTCTCCTTTGAGCTTCGACTTGCTCTAACTGAGCGATTAAACTACGCCTTCGTTCTTCCAAATCTTCATCTATTTCCGTTTGATCCGCAGATCTAGAGCGTGCAGGTGGCGAAAGGCGGGCATTATTACGGACCGCAACTCGGCCAACTCTTCCGAATTCATAACACTTAGATAAACACTGGCGTGATTGAGGATAAAAACTAGGTGTCATACTGATGAAAACCCGCTCCGGGAGGGCCGAATAGTTACATATTGAGCAGGGGGCTCCTCCAGAACTGACGACCGAGCCCCCGGTAACGTAGCAAACTCATCATTAACATGAGGAATAGGATCCACCTCAATTTCTTCATAAAAAACATCTTCATCAGAATTCCGAGTAGCCATGATAACTTAGCAATAAAGCTCTCAATGGGATAAAATCTCGGGTCCCCACGGACGGCGCCAAACTGATCTCGACTAAAAATATTTTGGTGTGTTTATTTTTAGATCAGTCAATTTTTTAATTCGACTCGGAATTTAATTATTATGGGGACACGAGCGATATACGAGGTTGAGCCCACAATGTGCGGGCTTACGTCCTCGGGAAAGCAATGCTCTACCTTGGTTTTCACTATGATATTCAAAGAATACAATTACAATGATGTGATATCAATAATCAAGATGGAAGCGGGTCGGAAAACGATCGGGACTGCAAAAAACACTCTGTTACGGTGAAACTGCAAAAAGCTATGTTACGGTGAAACTGCCAAAACCTCTGTTACGGTGAAACTGAAACTGCCAAAACCTCTGTTACGGTGAAACTGCCAAAACCTATGTTATGGTGAAACTGCCAAAAACTCGTGAATAGTGATCTGCAGGGGCTAGTCGATAGTTTTGGTACGAATTCTCGCGAATAGTGATACAAAGGGAGGTGGTCGCGGGACCTGGTGCGGAATCTCACGAATAGTAGCACAAAGGGGGTGGTCGCGAGATTTGGTTCGAAATGTCGTGGATTGAGGCTGAAAAATGAAGTCTAGCGAGTTCGGGCGAAAGTTTTGCCTTGGGAGATACAAAAAGAGTTAGGGACCCTTTTCAGTGCATTGGGGCTCATATTTATAGAGAAATCCAGCCCAATTAGCAAGTTTTAGGCCCAGGAGCAAAAATTCACTTGACTCAATCCAAAGTACCCAAATAATCTTTAATTAAACTAGAATAAATCCCATACTGCAATAGAACTCCGGAAATGCATTTCGATCGAGAATTAGCCGGAAGCAACAATGAGATAATACCGGGAAACCTCGTAATCTAATTCATTGCTTCCAGGTATCAAATATTCAGCCAAAACTATTGTCACAACTTACAGGCACGCTCCTCGGGTGCCAAATTATGAAAATACCGTTGGCCCCGCCCGGGTCCGAATATGTCTGAAACTGCTAGAAACGTAAGTTAAATGCTAATATGCAGGCCCGTGAAGTCCAAATTACAAGAATACCCCAAAAATTATAGAGTGACGAAAATTCACGAGAATACCGAAAATACCATCTAGCCACGTCGGACGAGCTCCCGGGATGCCATAATAACGAAAATATCCCCGGGTAATATCAACATATATTACGGATGTTATTTAACTTGTGTATGAAATAAGGTTAGCAATAAAAACTTATTACCCAACCAATATTTTGTGTTAATTTTGGCATTGTTGGTTATCAAAATAGCACATCTAAGTACAATAATAGGTATTTTACACATTTTTTAATCATCTTCTCTAAGTTTGCCCTAATAATACTTTTTTATCATATTGTATTTTTAAAAATTTCCTTGATCAATTTCAATTTTTAATAGAAATATAATAGTAATTTCATTTATATAATATTTGTTTCTAAGACCTTCCACAACGTTGGTTGCCCAGTCAGATTGGGTGGCCAACGAGGCAAAATAATGTCCGTCCAGAGGAGAGTAAGTATCTCGTTCGGGATATTCTCTCTCCTCAAATTTTATTTTAAACAAAATTTGAAAAAATTGAATTAAAAGAATTTTAAAATATAAAAAATTATAATAATTTTATAAATAATATTATAATTTTTATGTATTTGATGTGTAAAAAAATAAATTTAAAAAATTATAAATGTCCGGACATTGTTGTAGAAATAAGATGAAAGTTATTTTTAAAATTAAAGAATAATAATGTGTACAGAGAGAAAACTGATGTGGATGAGAGAATGAAGTTTCCGGACGGACATGTTTGTGGATGATCTAATAATATCTCATATCAATTGTATATTTGGGTTTGATAGGATCTTTAGAGAATGAAACTTTTATCATACAACTTGAGAGGATTAGAAATGGGCACGAGTATGATCCAATGGGTTACGGATTGAACCCGTCAACACGTACGGATTGATATAATAGTTAGGAAACTTTTTTAACCTATCAAGAAATTCGATTTAATCCGTCAAGTTGATAAATATAAAAAATAAATTAAAATTTATTTCTAAAATGATAATAATAATAATAAATTGGCCTAAATCAACGATCAATTCATACGGTTTGATATATTGATTTTTGGGACCTAACTCGTACATACATTTTTCACGGATTGATTCACGGATTGATCTATTTATATGAATTGGGCCGACACTGCATATTGGGCTGGCCCATACCCAACATTAGAGGATGAATGTGTAGGTTTTGGTATTCATCGAATTACTATGGTCTTTATTAGGGATCGAGCTATGGGCTATGGTTTCGGAGTGTTGCCTTTACAAAAATGCGGTTTGGGAAACTTAAAGCGAAGCCCGAGAACAAGGTGATTGTCGATTTGGGTTAGTGTGTTGGGTTTCGATTGTTTGAGTTGGTGATGATGTTTATTCTGTCGACAATGGAAATTTTGTTTTATGATTTTGGTCGGGTATTCATGAGTAATCGGCTGTTGAATTTACTTCGATTGTAACGTATGGAATCCTAATTGGGCGTCTCTCCATATGGTGTGTTTCCTGTATATTGATTGCTTCACGGTTCACCGGAGTCTCGGCCTACATGTTAGCTTTATTAGATGATTCTTTATTCGAAGATTTTGGGTATAGGGATATCATGCTCATGTAATACAGAGCAACGTCGAAAATATTTTGGTATGATCATCTGTTATTTTGTTAGTATAGGAACTGTTCTTGAAGTTTTTGGTATGGAAATATATTGTTTATTCCATCCCTGATTGTTCGGGCTTTTTTCTGGTTCTATTTGTTACTTCTACTGAAGTTCTTTAATGAAAGGTATCTTTGAAGATCTTCCATGGAGATGGACTTGCTGGTTTTCAGGCTTCTTTCCCGTGGAAGTCTGTAATTGTGATCATTTTAATGTGATTTATAAAGCCATATCTTTAGTCTACAGGTAGAGGAAACTGATGAAGCGAGGAAGAAATTCTCTAATGCGAAATCAATATCTTTTGCTCAATTCTTTTAAACCAATGAAAATTACTCTGAAGCATGAAATGGTGTAAAAATTCCTGTTATTTATCACTGCTTGTTTTGCATGATGGTGGCACTTCACTTTGATAAGGAAATATGAGTTGAAACTTTTGAAGACGTCAGTCCGTCACTACGTGTTGAATATTCAAACAACTTTGACGGCTTCTTCGGACAACCAGTAAAGGTACGCCACGTCCACTTTATACTTTCTTCTTATCTTTCTTCCTCCACGGAATTCGACTCGGATATGGCTTTCCCAAGCTCAAAAGCTTTGATTTTTTTGATGGGTTTATTGATTTTATATTCCACAGGCGTCATCGAAGCTCAGAACACTTTTGACTGCGGAGGCAATGGTAACTACACAGGAAACAGTTTATACCAGAGGAATCTTGAGTCTATTTTTTCTTCCCTCCCTTCAAACATGGGAAACAGTGGATTCTACAATGCTTCCACTGGTTCCGGTCCGGATCGGGTCAACTCCATTGTATTCTGTCGTCCCGACTTGCAGTTGGAAGCTTGTCGAAGATGTATCAGCAGCGCTACAGTAGAGATTCTTGGGTATTGTCCTTTAAGAAGGGAGGCGATTCTGTGGAGGGATCTTTGCACTCTCAGATATTCAAATGAATCATTTTTAGGAACTGCAGCTCAGAGTCCAGGGAGGCTGCTTATGAATATAAATAACGCTACCAGTATTCCACAATTCAACAACGACCTTAGGCAATTGCTCGATAGTCTCCGTAGCCAGGCTGCTGAAGGTGGTCCTTTGATTAAGGTAGCTGCGGGTAATAGTACTGGGCCGGATTTCTCTATGATTTACGCTTTGTTGCAATGTACGCCGGACATTTCTGCAGAGGATTGCCAGCAGTGTCTGGAAAGCGCTGCTAACCAAATACCACAATGTTGTAATGGTAGAATTGGGGTGAGAGTTCTTTTCCCAAGTTGTATGCTGCGTTATGAGGTTTACCCATTCTCTAATTCGACGAGGATTCAAGAAGTTCAAGCCCTATTAATCCCATCTCCATCACCGTCTTCTCCTTCTCCGCCGTTGCTACCGCTGCCATCGCCTCCAGGTCCATTTATCTTCTTTTCTTCTCGCATCAGTGTTTTTAACAGCTTGTTTGCTCAATTTACAGGTGGTTCTAGATCGATCATCATCATCATCATCACCGTAGTTGTTGCTGTAGTTATTTGCATAACTCTTGTTGGATTTGTATTCATATTTCTCCGAAGGAAGCGAATCAAGAAGCTGTACGAAGAAGCAACTACAAGTAATTCTTTGATCTCCTTTCAAACATCACATTCATCTTGGTTTTGTTGAAATATTTGGGCGGATCATTATGGAAATAGAAATCTTTTAGTTTATAAGGGAAGTGATATCATAAGTAATTGGTTTTACTTAACTTTTTTAATGTGATTCACTTTTCTTATGAACTGGGCTATCGACACTCTTTCGGTCCATTGAATCTTGAATTTCTATTTGGTATTGGAGTTCCAGGGTGGGTTTCGGGCTTGTCCATACCGGTTAGACAAAAAAACTCTAGTAGAAAAGCGTATCGGACTTGGGCGAAAAAAATAAATCGACCTATGATTCGAGCACTACCGAATATATTGAAGTAAGTCTGAACACGACCAACGCCAGTTCAACTTGAGAAGGAACGTTGAAATATTGTCCCACATCGGTTGTGTAAATAGAAATTTTATAGTTTATAAGGGAAATTATATTATAAGTAATCGGTTTGACCTAGTCTTTTAATGTGATTTACTTCTCTTATGAATTGGTATATACCGACACTCATCCGATCCATTGAATCCTATATTTCTACAGGTTTTCCTGTCATTTTGTTTGATTTTTTTCAACGTTTTTGGAGCAGGAGATGATGATTTAAGCACTATAGAATCCCTTCAATATGATTTTGANACTTACTTGAGTCCATAAGCCAAGTTTACTTCACTCAGCCCAAAACACTTAAATAACCTCCAATTATAATATAATAAATGGCACGCTGATCCCGAAGTTTCGGTAACCTATCCCGGTCAAGATATTAGCCGGAATCTGGTGCGAAATCTCGCGAATAGTAGCACAAAGGGGGTGGTCGCGAGATTTTTTACGAAATCTCGCGGATTGAGGGTGAAAAATGAAGTCTCGCGAGTTCGGCCTTAAGTCTTGCCTTTGGAGATACAAAAAGAGTCAGGGTCATTTTTCAGTGTCTTGTGGCTCATATTTATAGACAAATCCAGCCCAATTGGCAAGTTTCAGGCCCACGAGCCCACCTTCATTTGACTCAGCCCAAGATACTCAAATAATCATTAATTGAACTAGAATAAATGTCATACCGCAATAGAACTCCGGAAATGCATTTCGATCGAGAATTAGCCGGAAGCAACGATGAGATAATACCGGGAAACCTCGTAATCTAATTCATTGCTTCCAGGTATCAAATATTCAGCCAAAACTATTGTCACAACTTACAGGCACGCTCCTCGGGTGCCAAATTATGAAAATACCGTTGGCCCCGCCCGGGTCCGAATATGTCTGAAACTGCTAGAAACGTAAGTTAAATGCTAATATGCAGGCCCGTGAAGTCCAAATTACAAGAATACCCCCAAAATTATAGAATGACTAAAATACACGAGAATACCGAAAATACCATCTAGCCACGTCGGACGAGCTCTCGGGATGCCATAATAACGAAAATATCCCCTAGTAATATCACTATGATATTCAACGAATACAAGTACAATGATGTGGTAACAATAATCCAGATGAAAACGACTCAAAAAACGATCGAAAACACTCCGTTGTGCCCGAAAGGGGGTGCAGTCGCGAGTTGTGGTGAACAACTCGCGAATCGGCAAGGCGACAACTCACGACTCAGGTCACAGAGCAATAACTCGCGAGTTAGGCTCGGACAACAACAAGTCGCGACTGGCAAAGAAGTAACAACTCGCGAGTGCAGGCTGCAGAGCAACAACTCGCGACTCAGTAATGCGACAACTCGCGACTCCGTAAATACGCAATAAGTCGCGGGTGCAAGGACAATGACTCGCGACTGACAGGGTGCAAAAAGGTAACACTTTGCCTTGGGATGCGTGATAAGAGTCTGAACCCCTTTTCAGTGCCCTGTGACATATATTTATAGAGAAATCCAGCCCAACTGGTAAGTTTTAGGCCCAGAACTCCAATTTCATTTGATTCAGCCCAAAATACCTATATAATATCCAATTAAATTGGAATAAAAGCCATATAGTCTCCGGAGCTTCTGAAATGCATCCCGGTCAAGAATTTGTCGGAAGTGCGATGAGAAAATACCGGAAAACCTCGTACATCAGTTCTTTGCCTCCAAACAACGAATACGCAGCCGCATAACATCATTGCACCCGATCGATGTGCTCCCGGGTGGCAAATTACAAAAGTACCCCTGGCCCCGTCAGGGGCCAAAATAACCAAAAACATCTCAAAACACTTACATAAGCCTTATATGGTGTCCAACATGCCTGAATTACGAGAATACCCCAAAAAACGTCTCGCGATAGACATATAAAAATACCGAAAATACCACATAGCCACGTCGGACAAGCCCCAGGGTAAAGATAAATACCCCTGGGTAAGGATAAATCCCCGGGTAAAGATAAATACCCCCGAGTAATATCAGTAGTGGTGGATCTTCCTATCATATTTTACAATTTTGCCATTGGAAGAAGTGCTTTATATCTAATGAGAGCTATCATATCTCTACTCCACTTTGATAACTCTATTATTATGTTCCGAAGTAGAAGCGAAATCATGTGTCGGCAAGATACGTTCCTAGTGTTAGGTTCCGAAGCGATATGAGGGTGTCTAGTGCGAAGAAATGCATCTATATGGTGGCTTTCTAAACGGAAGATTGAGAGTATTAACATGATATGGTTTTGTTCTAGAAGAAAAAGAGAAAATGGTATAAAGATGGAACCTCTATTATTAAGGGGAATTTTTAAGAATGAAAATGAATTCCTCGAAAGAAGTGGATATTCTCCCGTGTAAGTGAAAAGATAAAGATTTGAAGATGTTGAAATCGTATTGCAAGCAGGGCTCGTAGAACATGTGAAATACACATAGTCGGTCACAGATCTAGTGATGGCTCCAAAGTCAAACGATACCTAGAGAGTTTGTATTGATTTCATTTAGTCAAATGAAGAATAGTCAGAGGACCTATGCCTACTGGCGCTATTGACATTCTGGCTTATTCGACCGGATTGTAGTTTTCCAATTATGCCTTTTCGATCAAAAAACCAGATGCCATGTACCCAAGGTTGATGAAATCAATATTTAGAGATATGAGAAGAAGAATGTATGGAAGTCAATATTGATGGTATATAGATAAAAACCGGTATGGAAGTAATCATTTCCAATATTTAAGCGAGTGATTGAGTATATTGATGATGTATTGAATGAAGTGGAATCCTTATAGATGTGAGTTGTTGGTGAAAGACGGAAATTTTTTTGGTCTATGATATTTGTAAGCGAAATATAAATTGATAAGTACATACTCAGGTGGCTTTTGAATGTTGAAAATGTTATATAAATCGGTTGCGTTCCAGGGAGTAGTTCTATTCCCATTTCTACTTCTCTCTGAGGCGGTTGCCCCGGCAGCTCGTCGGGAAATACATCGATGTATTCCCAAACTACTGGAACGGACTCCAACGGTGTCTCTTCCTTCTCCGTCGTGACAAATGCTAGCCAGTTCGATCGATCCATATATTCCTCATTCTCACTCGTAATCGATTCTCCTACCATGTCCTTTCTCCCCTCCCGGGGCGTACTAAACGTGATCGTACGTTCCCGACATCTCACTTGCGCATCGTACTTAGATAACCAATCCATTCCTAGTATGGCATCGAATCCCATATCCCCTAACTCAATCAAATCTGCCTCTCCTCGCACTGTGTCCACTTCTACCGTGCNATTGATGGTATACAGATAAAAACCGGTATGGAAGTAATCATTTCCAATATTTAAGCGAGTGATTGAGTATATTGATGAAGTATTGAATGAAGTGGAATCCTTATAGATGTGAGTTGTTGGTGAAAGACGGAAATTTTTCTTGGTCTATGATATTTGTAAGCGAAATATAAATTGATAAGTACATACTCGGGTGGCTTTTGAATGTTGAAAATGTTATATAAGTATCGATTCGTTTATGTCTCCACTTCTCCTCATAAACCTTTGGGTTTATATTTTGCGAATTCAAAGAAGTCGTAAGTGATGCCTTAGTTGTGTTCGATGACGAGAAATGATGTTAGTAGAAGATTACAAAAGGTCGAATTTCGATGAACCGACCTTAGACCGGTTAAGAGAGAGAATTTAAGATCTTATGAAAGTGAGTCTCATTAAAGTGATCATATATGTGGAGCCTTCTATTGACAGGAAAGGGTGGAGTAATTATTTCCTTCCAAGGAAACGTTGAAAGGAATAGTACATGACGTGTCACATTTGCATTGTCCGCTCCTAGTACTACACATGTTTTGATGGCCGGTGAAGTAAAGACCCATGCTATTTAACCCAGTAATGTGATATACACCAAAAGTTTCCACGTAATAAAACGAGTATGCTTAGTATGTTGTTATGAGCGGCATTTCTTATTCTCAAATTAGAGATTGCGGACAATTGCGATACTGGGAAAACTAATTCAGTCAACACTGGGGACTTGCGAATAAAAATGTTTGGTCAATATGGAAGAATATGTGGACATTATAATAGTTTTAAATTTATATGGAGATGATATAATAGTGATATTTGAACCAGCAACTAAGAGGGTTTAAATTAATATGGAGATGATATAATCGTGATCTTTGAACCTGCAACCAAGAGGGGGCGAATAAAAAGAATCTATAGTTCATTTCACTCGGAAGAATGATGGTCTATTGAAGGGAGTGAAACCTATTGTCGTTAGAATTCTTTGTACGTATTATCGATTATCGGAAAGTCATATCCTTCTGTTGGAGGGATTCTTTTATTTATTCGCACATGATAGTGCTAACGGATTTATCCTCAAATCAGCGTATAAAAGTTTATCTTTCTCCGGAACCTTAAACAAAAAGGTTTAGTCAAATGAGGCGTTCTCTATGAAAGAATAATGAGCTTTCGAGATTGATAACTTACACAGTAAGGTATATTACGAGTCAAGATAATACTCGTGCGAGCGCATCTATTATCTAATGAACCAAGTGTTATAAGAATGATCTATTATCAACTGCCAATCATGATTATCGAGAGATCAACTAATGAGAGCACCTCAATCTGTGAAATTGTATAAATAATCAATTAGTAGGCCATCCATATCTTCGATGTTCATCTTGTGCCTAGCTAAGTGCATCCAAGAAAGAAGTATATGCCGGGGACTATGCTGACTATGAGAAAATGATGAGATAAATATTGCAAGTTAAGTTGGAAATTGGGTGAGTGTTGCCCTAAGTATCTACGTTGAATATCGCAAGCGAAATTATAAGTTAAGTCATATTTGACTTTAGTATATGTGGCAACAATTAAACAATTGTTCATGATTTCCCAGTCGACACATGGGGACTGGCATTAGTATGGACCTTCGCGATGGCTGTGGACATGAATGAATTGTGCATTATGGTATTGAAATGAGACATTGCGCGTATATATGTCGAATAAGTATTCCGAGTTTGGGAACATGAAATGAGAAGTTTCGTTCTGATAGTATTGTTTGCTAGTTTGGGATTCCTGAGGACTTGATGTCATATAATGCAATGAACTCTTTGTAAAACAAACAAGTGAATTATGCAAGTATTATCATGTCTTGCAGAAACAGTGCCTCGTGCCTGGGAACGGCAAACAAAGCTCCCTCTAATGTTTCAATTCTATTTTCGATGTTAGATATTGCGCACAATTGTTTTGGGAAAAGCACGAGTGAATAATGCGTGCAATATTATGTTATGTTGCATTCTATGCCTAGGATTTTCAGAGTCACTAATGGATTTTATTGAGACACATGAAAGCTAAATTTCCAATGTATTAAGAACCTCGTAAGGTGCGCAACTAGTCAAATTGAGGTATGTTATTACGATTTCGTTCATTTCTATTAATTGTTGTTAAATTCCATGCACGTTGTACATGGAGTGGGAAATTTGGTATGAGATCACGACGGTAGTGAGAGATGGAACATATAAGATTGCGAATATGAGCGGAGAGGAGCTGCCACGGACTTGACATATTTCCAATTTGCGCAACTATTATGTATAGATGTGACTCATCGATATTTTTAAAATAAAACTTCCCCTCTTTTTTATGGTCATATTCTAATTTTTTGAGTATCTTTTTTGACGACATGAATTCAATCGACTAGGGGACTGATAAGATAGGAGTAGGTCCATTGCATTTTAGTATGATGGAGGATGGAATAAAATAATATGTTAGATTAGAAATGCAATGTACCGCCTATCTTGTAGTCGATCATTTTCAAACTCGTCAAATTAGATATTGTTTCAAAATTCTTTGAACATGATGAGTCTTCATGTCCGCGGCAGAATCGTTTGTACATACATACTGTTGGAATATGTCAAGGGGCACGATTTATTATGAGATAGCCGGCTTAGTACCGAGCATGTTTCCGTGGCAAAACGGGGTGCAAGTTTATACCCGACTCCTCCATGATACGTTGGCGAGGGTCGCGCCCTCGTCGAAGGCTGGTCCATTTCCGCACTGGCCCCGGGTGCAAGTATATACCGGCGGCGAGAATGTGATGGCCCGGGTGCAAGTATATACCGGCGGCGAAAGTGTGATGGCCCCGGGTGGAAGTATATACCGGCGGCGAAAGTGTGATGGCCCTGGGTGCAAGTATATACCGGTGGCAAGAGTGTGATGGCCCCGGGTGCAAGTATATACCGGCGGCGAGAGTGTGATGCCGCAGTGCAAGTGGGCATCGTGATGACCTCGGGTGCAAGTTTATACTGACGGGACAATGTGATGCCGCGGTGCAAGTTGGCACCGTGATGTCCTCGGGTGCAAGTTTATACCGATGAGACAATGTGATGCCGCGGTGCAAGTGGGCACCGTGATGACCTCGGGTGCAAGTTTATACCGACGAGACAATGTGATGCCGCGGTGCAAGTTGGCACCTTGATGACCTCGGGTGCAAGTTTATACCGACGGGACAATGTGATGCCGTGGTGCAAGTGGGCACCGTGGTGACCTTGGGTGCAAGTTTATACTGACAGGACAATGTGATGCCGCGGTGCAAGTGGGCACCGTGATGACCTCGGGTGCACGTTTATACCGACGGGACAATATAATGCCGCGGTGCAAGTTGGCACCGTGATTACCCCGGGTGCAAGTTTATATTGGTGGGACAATGTGATGACCACGGTGCAATGCCGATGGGAAAGCGTGATAGTCACTATGCAAGTTTATGCCAAAGGAGAACGTGCAAATAAATATGCAAGTGCTTCGTTAAACTGATCTCGACTACAAATTTATATTCAGCGAGAATGGAATTTAGTTGAGAACATATTACTATGAGAATTACTAAATGTCGTTTGTGCGATAGAGATATCCTTGTTTACGAAATTCATGGCAGATTACCCAGGAAGAAATCGTGTTAGTTTTTGTCGGATAAAGAAACTATTAAACCACATGTTTGCGTGGTTAGCTATCTACCGACCACTAGGAGCGAAACCTATTAAAAGTTCAAGGATTTTCGATTGTAATTGGGATGGCCGAGCGATAATCCTGCGATAGTGATCGTGTCTATGGTTTTCATTTGAATAAACGATCGAAACGGGAAAATACTCGCCTTTGGTTTGCATCCAACAAAGCATTATGGTTACTGGGGACTCGTACCCAGGCTCGGAGTTATCGTAAAAACTTTGTCTGATGATTTAGAATCCATATCACATTTGTTAATATCCCGCCGCCAAAGCATGTTGAAGGATTATTTATCCTTAGTCGGCGAGCTAATCATATGAAAAGCTATTATTATTTCGGAGTTATTCCGGCGAGCTAATCATATGAAAAGCGATGAGGCAAATTGAAAAAAAAAATGAAAGAAAGTTTCATTATATGACGAGGAATACAAAGTCATTTACTATCAAGAGAAGAGTGTTTATTATCGGAGAAGTTATGAAGCCACGTTATGACATGGCTTCATTCACTAAACCAACCTAGTACGGTCCTACAGCACGGACTTCATTGTTTATGATTGCGTATTTTTTTGATTTAAGGATATTTTCCTATTTGACGATTGAGATGTCTCATTTTTGCTAACTTTGATAGCTTATGACACCATAATTTGCTTCTTGGTGAATGAGCAAATTTATACGTAAAACATTCTCAAGAAAGATTGTAGGGCGGAATACAAAGTGGATTCGTTTCAGACATTAAGTAAAGAAAGACATTTGTCTCGTCCATGCCACATAATACTCGTTGGATTGAGCTATCTCATATGATGACGTATCTTTGTCTCGAACAACGTTTTATTTTGATGTTTCTCCGGATGTCAACAAGATAAGTCATAGAGATAGAAGCAAGTTATTGTTGGGCGCTCGGTTATGTCAGCGATAAACAAGCTGAAGTTTGCTAAGTCGATGAACCTGCATTTTTATCTTGTGTGACCGGCGTATTCTTTGTTTATGATTGAAATAACCAAGAAACTGTCATGATGTATTAAGATCGCTCCCTTAAATGCGGTTGCGACACTCAAAGGCAATCCCCTTATGTATAGTAAGGAAACTTATGTTACGATCTCATTTACAATTTGAGATGTCTAACCAGGATCCGTTTGAAAGTGATCAAGTAATTATCCCCAAAGGGTCCACACTCTGTCGACATACGGCGAATGTCTTTTATGTATTTTATCGATGCCTCAGGTTCATTGTTTATGAGAGGGAAGGATTAGCATGTTGTTGTATAACAAGTGCGCTGTTATTTATGGCCATACAGTCTAGAGAATTATTATGTGCATGAGGTAGATTATCTTATTTACCATCGGAGATGTCATAAAGTCGTTTTGTTTATGACATAGATTTTCTGACCCGAGATAATCCGAATATAGCAGCAACTATTAGGCTTGATCAAGTTACGAAACTGAAGACTTATTTCATCAAATGAAACGTAGGAGGGATTCAAATTGAGGATATTAAAATATAACGGTTCTTGGCTTTCTCATGAGGTATCTTTACGTTATTGCCTAGTTTCATGTTGTTCCCTATATGATTCCCAGTCAGAGCTTCTCGGTTTTCTCTATTCTTATAACTCATAGAGTTCAGCTAATGTCTTCTGAGGCGAAGCTCTCCCCGCAATAAAGACTTACTTCAGAAAGAATATTAATTCTCAGATTATATATATGGGAAGTATGAATAGAGGGAAGGTAATGACCCTACCTCGATCGGTATGTCCCCCTACATAATATTCGATTACCGACAAAGCTATTATTCATCGAGCCCTACTCGGTATACATAGATGTCGGCTAGATACACTTTGTTTTTATAAGATCGTATCTAAAAGAGACAATAAGTCATCATTTCGCCTCAAAGTTGGGAACTCAACCCCAAATTTATATGTTGCTCATCATGTAAACACATGGCCTTGTTTATTTCAACGGCCCTTACTAAGAAAGCAAGCATGCTATATAGATGATAGCATTTACATGTAGTCGGTAATTGAACTGCATATAAAAGATGCACATGATCGACTGTGAGCGTAAAATAGTTGCCCCGAAATAGTGAGAATGGCAAAGGAGTAAGTACCAACCTCCTACGAAGGTGAGAAAGTGATGTTCTTGTTCGAACATTGGGATAGAGGTCACAGAGTAACAATCACGACGGGAACAAGATTGAATTGCGATGTTGAGGAGTTTGACAGGCCCCCTAAGTTGTGAAAAGCTGAATTTTGATGAAGCAAAAAGTGAGAGCTCCACGCTGAAATTGAAGCCTCTTTATAGACAGTTAAAAAATATTATATAAGTTCGATTGCGTAATTTTTACTAATCGAAGCGGTGCATTAGAATTTCAATGTATTATGAAACACGTCAGTACACAAAGTTAAGAGAGATATGTATAAGAGAACACCCTCCGAGTTGAAAAATCGTGAAATTCTCAATTGATCTCGAAATCTGATACCGTTAGTGACAACGAGATGATTTCGACATTATTCATGGTGTTCTTAAAAAGTGTATGAATGAGTTCGGGATTTATTGACGAGTAGATATAATGTGGTTTACGACTCAGAATCAGAATCTGCAAACAAGGAGACGATTTGTAAGGACCCCTCGAGGGTGCGAGAGAGAGGCCACCTTAGGCGAATCCCTACATCGGCTATAGACGGGGAATGATCAGAGATTAAGTATAGTGATTCGTCTTCCAATGCACGAAGCCTTTTCCCTAGCAAAGTGGGAAGCGGAACGTTAGAACTGGAAAGTTAAGCGTGCTAACCCTGAAGCAATTCAGGGATGGGTGACCCACTGGGAAGTGTGGGAGCTAGGGAAAAAGTAAAACTGTGAGGACTAGGTTTGTGTCATTAGGGTTAGCCTAGTTCAAAGCGGACAATATCGTGCAAGCGGGAAGGCAGGTCGTTACATTTGGTATCAGAGCAGGACTCGGGTTATAGTTGATGTGTTGGGGCAAACCTCAACGAGGACGCTGAGTCCATAAGGAGGGGTGAATGTAAGGACCCCTCGGAGGTGCGAGAGAGAGGGCACCTTAGGTGAATCCCTACATCGTCTATAGACGGGGAACAATCAGAGATTAAGTATAGTGATTCGTCTTCCAATGCAAGAGGCCTTTTTCCTAGCAAAGTGGCAAGCGGAACGTTAGAACTGGAAAGTTAAGCGTGCTCAACCTGGAGCAATTCAGGGATGTGTGACCCACTGGGAAGTGTGGGAGCAAGGGAAAAAGTAAAACCATGAGGACTAGGTGGGTGTCATTAGGGTCAGCCTAGTTCAAAGCGGACAATATCGTGCAAGCGGGAAGGCGGGTCGTTACATTTGAGGTCGTCGGTTGTCCGGTGATAGAGTCCGGTCTTTTGAGAACACTCTAAATTATGTTGCTAGAATTTCATGTTTCGAACTAGGTTTTAAATTTACATTCGAACGTTTTGTTTTATTTTTGCACGTTTTATCAAATCATCTAGGCCCAAATGAGGGTCATTACAAACTGGTATCGGAGCATAACATCGCTACCAAACCGGTAGTGGTGCAATCCTTGGTAGAAAGGTCTAGGAAACTCATAGGAGGACAACCGACCATAGGAAAGGATGAGCATAAAATGTAGTATATTACATGAATAGGTATAGACATAACAAAAGCTTGATGTAGGAATGGCTCCTAGAACGAGAGCCAATGGGAACCGAGAGGAGGATAGCAATGCATCGGAGCAGGCACCGGCAACAGAGACCCCAGTCGCGGATTCATCGACGCCCCTAACGTTTAGCCAAGATAGCCTCAGGGATCTGTTCCAAACTATGGCAAGTTCACTAGTTAGTGCTATAAGACATGGATAGACGGAGAGGGGAAACTCCATACAGATGGAACAAGTGTCAAGGCCCGAAAAGGGTAGAATGTATTACAACGAGGCGTTGAAGAAGGCTGGGATGAACAGTTTCACTGGAGATAAGATGGGGGACGCGGAGGCGTGGATTATTCGTTTGGAAGAGAAGTTTGAACTGATAGAAGCCCCGGAGGAACTTAGGGAAGGACTGGCCCCGCTATGGTTCGACGGTAGTACTGCCCGATGGTGGGGAAGCGTGTCGGCATCACCATTGAATGATGGACCCATCTCTTGGGAGAGGTTTAAGAATGCGTTTTTGGATTATTATGTGCCAAAAGCGCTTAAGAAGGACAAGAGAGCCGAGTTCGACAAACTGACTCAAGGGAATCGCTCAGTAGTGGAGTATATGTAGGAATTCATAGAATTGGGCAGGAATGCCCTCGAGATTATGGGAAGTGAACAAGAGAAGATGCATTGTTTTACAGAGGGGATGAATGAAAGGGTGAAACTGACTATGTATGGCCGCGACGATGAAGAATTTTCAAGTTTAGCGGCAGCAGCAGTCCGTGTGGATCGGAGAATGCGAAGAATAGATAAGGAACGCACCAGGAGCTCCACAAGGAGTGAAGTTCAAGGACGGGGAGAGTGGAAAGGAAAAGTCACTACAGAGAGTTTCGGGTCCGCATAAGGACCCCCGATCAGGCCTGCGTGCGCCAAATGCGAGAAAAACCATTTTGGAGAATGCCGGGCAGGAACCAATAGTTGTTTCAAGTGCGGCCAGGAGGGACACTTTGCCAGAGAATTCCCAAAGAAGAGAAGGATCGAAACCGGAGTTACCGAAAACAGGGTAAGGGAAAGGATCACTGGAAATGCTCGAGTGTTCGCTGTGAACAAGGAACATGCCTCGGAGGCCGAAGATGTCGTGGTAGGTATACTACTTATTAATGGCTTTACAGCTTTCGTATTATTTGATTGTGGGGCGACACATTCATTTGTGTCGGAGAAGTTAGTGAAACGGTTTGGGATAATGGGATGTAGCACAAAAATCAAAGTGAAAACACCGGGATCTGAAGCCATGGAGGCAAACAGAATCTATAAGGGATGTGCAGTGGAAGTGGATATGGTGCGAACAAAGGCAGACTTGATTGAGTTAGGGGATATGGGATTCGATGCTATACTAGGAATAAATTGGTTATCTAAGTACGATGCACAAGTGAAATGTCGAGAACATACGATCACTTTTAGTACGCCGCAGGAAGGGAAAAGGGACATGGTCGGATAACCGATTATGGGAGAGGATGGAGAATATAGTGAATGGTCGAATTGGCAAGCATTCGTCACCGCAGAAAAGGAAGGGACACCATTGGAGTCAATCGCAGTAATTTGTGAATACAGTGACGTGCTCCCCGACGAGCTACCGGGTCAACCTCCTCAGAGAGAAGTGAAATGGAAATAGAACTGCTCCTCGGAACACAACCAATCTCCAAGGCTCCATACCGAATGGCACCAAGGGAGATGCAGGAACTGAAACAACAGATTGGGTCACTATTGGAAAAATGATTTCTTAGGCCAAGCAAATCCCTTTGGGGAGCACCGGTGCTATTTGTTAGAAAGAAGAGCAGCGAGTTAAGACTGTGTTACGACTACCGGGAGTTAAACAAGGTCACGATAAAGAACAAATATCCGTTACCCAGGATCGACGACTTGTTTGATCAGTTACAAGGTGCGAAGGTGTTCTCAAAATTAGACTTGAGGTCACGGTATCATCAAGTCCGAGTAAGAGAAGGAGACATACCGAAGACAACCATTCGAACGAGATACGGTCATTACGAATGCACGGTAGTACCATTTGGATTGACTAATGCCCCAGCAATTTTCATGGATTTGATGAATCGGGTATTTCGCTAGTACCTAGTCAAGTTCGTAGTGATTTTCATTGACGATATCCTAGTTTACTCTCGCAACCGGGAAGAACACGAGCGAAATCTCAAAATATTATTATAGACTCTCAGACAAGAGAAGTTGTATGCCAAATACAGCAAGTGTGAATTCTGGATGGACAGTATAGCTTTTCTAGGACATGTGATATCATCAAGAGGGGTGACGGTAGATCCAACAAAGATAGAAGCAGTGATGAATTGGCCCAGACCCACAAATGCTCAAGAAGTGAGGAGTTTCTTAGGATTAGCCGGGTACTATCGGAAATTTATCGAGGGGATCGCAAGGATTGCTAAACCATTGACAAACTTGACCCGAAAAGAAACGAGGTATACGTGGGATGAGAAATGTGAAGAGAGTTTTGAATGTCTTAAAACAAAGTTGACATCTGCACCAATACTGGTATTACCCACACCAGGACTTGACTTCACGGTATACAGCGACGCCTCGAAGAAAGGACTCGGGTGTGTACTAATGCAGGGAGGAAAAGTCATAGCATACACATCCCGTCAACTGATGATACACGAGTTGAACTATCCGACACACGATTTTGAACTAGCCGCGGTGGTGTTCGCACTCAAGATTTGGAGACATTATCTGTATGGTGTGAAGTGCAAGATATTCACCGACCACAAGAGTTTAAAGTACCTATTCACCCAGAGGGAGCTTAACATGAGACAACGGAGATGGTTAGAACTGATAAAAGATTATGACCTGGACATTCAATACCACCCCGGAGAAGCAAACCAAGTAGCCGATGCACTGAGCAGGAAAACTCATGGCATATTAGCAAACACATTGGTAAGGGAAATGGAGAGCCTACAATTGGAAGTGGTAGAGTCGACCACAGTCATGTTAGGGACTGTTACCGCGAAGCCAGGGATACTGGAGAAGGTGCTAGAAGCCCAGATATCAGACCCCGAGATACCTGTAACGCGAAAAGGGGGAAACAGAACCGATAAATAAGAGGTAAACAAAGGAAGCGATGGGCTAATCAGAATGAATGAACGGATATGGGAACCAAACAGGCCAGAGCTAAGGAAGAAGATTATGGTGGAGGCACACAGTTCGGCCTTCTCAGTTCACCCAGGAAGTACTAAGATGTATCGAGACCTAAAAACGCACTGGTGGTGGAATGGAATGAATAACAAGATTGCGGACTTTGAGGCCAAATGCGAAAATTGCCAACGAGTTAAGGCCGAACACCAACGCCCGGGAGGCGAGCTACAATCCTTAGAGATTCCATAATGGAAATGGGATAGCATCGGCATAGACTTTGTGGTAGGATTACCCAAGAGCCCACGGAAGAAAGATGCGATATGGGTAGTGGTTGACCGCCTAACAAAGGTGGCTCATTTCTTAGCAGTCAAGACAACATACGGAGTAGACAGGCTAGCCAAAATATATGTGGATAATATAGTCAAGTTACATGGAGTTCCATTAAATATTGTGTCACACAGAGATCCGAGATTCACGTGTAGATTTTGGCAAAGTTTACAGAAATCACTCGGAACCCAGTTGAGCATGAATACAGCTTATCACCCACAGACGGATGGTCAGACCTAGAGGACCAACAAAATCATGGAGGATATGTTACGGGCATGTGTATTGGAGTTTAAGGGAGGTTGGGAAGACTTCCTACCGCTGGTGGAATTTGCATACAATAATAGTTTCGAGAGCAGCATTGGCATGGCCCCATATGAGGCACTGTACGGGAGGAAGTTTCGTACACCACTATGCTGGGATGAGGTGGGAGAGAGAAAGACTACGGGAACCGAATTGGTAGAAGTCACCGACGAAAAGGTAGCCGTGGTACGAAAGAACATTAAGGTGGCACAAGACCGATACAAAAGTTGGGCAGACACGAAGAGGAGACCCTTAGAGTTAAAAGTTGGGGATCACGCTTATCTAAAGATATCACCGATGAAGGGAGTGCTAAGGTCCACAAGGACAGGGAAGCTGAGTCGTCGGTATATCGGACCATACGAGGTGGAACGAAGAATCGGAAACCTAGCATACGAGCTGAAGCTTCTGGAAGAGATGAGGGGAATACACAATGTTTTCCACGTATCCCAACTGAGGAGGAGTATGACCGGAGGAATCCAAGAATGTGTGCAGGAACCCATAGAGATAACCCCGGAATTGACATACGAGGAAGTTCCAGCGAAAATCCTAGGCAGAGAGGAAAGAAGACTCAGAAACAAACTAATTCTCATGGTGAAAGTACAATGGTCTAATCAGGGAGAAAGGGAAGCTACATGGGAAACGGAACGACAGATTAGGCAGAGAGCGCCGGAGTAAATGGAAGATTGGTACGCATGAGTTTCGGGATGAAACTCAAAATAAGTGGGGAAGGAGGTCGTCGGTTGTTCGGTGATAGAGTCCGGTCTTTTGAGAACACTCTAAATTATGTTGCTAGACTTTCATGTTTCGAACTATGTTTTAAATTTACATTCGAACGTTTCGTTTTATTTTTGCACGTTTTATCAAATCAGTTAGGCCCAAATGAGGGTCGTTACACTATTGATATTGCCCAGGGTTATTTATGTAATTATAATAACCACATGACTTGTCTGACGTGGCTAAATCCTATTTTTGATTTTTTCTTGTATTTATTGAGTGATGTAATTTCGTGGGTATTCTCGTAATTTTTCCATGTTGTGCCCCCGTATAAGGATTGTGATGGTGTTTTGAGCGATTTTGGATGATTTTTTTCGGAAATGATGTCAGGGGTATCTTCATAATTTGGCACTCGGAGAGCTCGTTGGCGACCTAAGATGATATTTTTGGCTATCTCCTAAGCATTTGGAGACAATGAAGTGGTAAAGAATATTCCCGGGTATTTTCTCGACATTACGTGCTACTAGTGTTTGACTGGGGTGCATTCTCGAAGTTTCTGGGCGCTGTGACACTTATTCCATTGTAATTGGATATTTTCTAAGTAAGTTAGGCTAATTTTACTAAGATTGGGCTTTTGGACCTTAAGTTGACTTATTGGGCTGAGTTTTCTATAAATATAAGACCCGAGGCCCAAAAAAAGGTCATACCCTTGGCCCGCTTCCCAAAGCTCCCGTTTTCGTGAGATAAAGCCCCAGTCGCGACTTTTTGTCATAAAGTCACGAGAGCTTGTTATTTTCCTAGGAGTTGCGACACTTTGATCCTTCACTCGCGATATTGTGCCCAATCCGCGACATTCCACATATACCCGCGACATTTCGTATGTTGCTGCGCCGACTTGACTCACCACTCGTGACATTGTACATGTAGTCGCGACATTGTGTCGAAAAGTCGCTACTTGCCCCCATCCACGAGATTGTGCATGAATTCGCGACATTTTGCATGGACTCGCGACATTGTGGCGAAAAGTCGCGAGTCTCTCATTCCGGGCGCGATAGAGTGAACTCAATCGTTTCTCATACCGTTTTCATTCGAATTATCATTATCCATTGATTGTACTTGTAACGTATGCTTATTATAGTGGAAACCAAGGTAGAGTTATACTCTCCCGAGGACGTAAGCTCACACATTGTGGACCCAACCTCGTATATTGCTCGTGTCCCTACAACAATTAAATTACGAATAATTAAAAAATTGATTGATCTAAGAATAAATACCCAAAATATTTTTAAATGAGATCAGATGGTCCAATAGCCTCAAAATTAAGCACAAATATCCACCAAATAAGTAATTCGATCTAAATACCCCAAAAATCTACAAATCAATCTCGTCATCTAAATAACTCAGTCCACATTGAATTATAACTCGTGAACAACTTTATGTAAATATTTTTATCCTATTATTCAATTTCCTAGGGCTACATCATCATTAGCCAGATAATACAATAATGAGAATTACTTTAAATTTGCAATCTTCAAAATGGAATTCTGTGCGGAAAAGATGATTTCCTCGCAAAAATGGCCATAGAAATACTGACATTGTCACTCAGTGTGATGGCGTCATCGGAAGTTTATCGGTCACCAGTTGACCGTAATGGTTTTTGACTCGTTTTTAATCTGATTTCATCTAGCCCGACATCAGGTTCACGAGCACGGTCGGCCACATGTAAGGCATGCCTAAGATAGCGGAACACATAAGTTAATAGAGATGAGACTTGTATGTATATGGCTCAAGACAGCCTTAGCGTCCATTGAGTCAAAGCATCGCAAGAGTGGTCCATCAAAGCTCCTCTTAAAGAGGTGCCCTCCTTCGAGTATGTATCTCTTTGATTAGACTTCAATTTTCCTTGCTTCCAAAGGTTCTTCAATGAACATCCATTCGCCAAATATTTAATGATTGGGTTCATACAAGTAGGTTTCACATGAATAAAGCAAACTAAATTGTAAGATTTGGGGCAAGTGGCATGATTGACTCTATGAGGTTATGTGAACTTATAGGAGCTTCTCTTGGAACTTTACATAGAACCGGGGCTCCCTTTCCTAAAAAAATATGAATGCCTGGGACAGATAGAGCGATCCAAGTCCATATCATGGTTCCAACAACTTGAACAACCAAGTAAATGCCCACTCTATGGGACTGCTCTCAACTTGATGATTTATTTTATGCGGTCGCTCTAACTGAGAAGATTCTGCTCATTACTAAGGACTGAATTCTATGTGTGATGGTCCGCTCTTTGAAGTCTGGAAGTTTAATTATCTGATTTCCTTCTCGAAGACTTAGCAAAAAGGATATATCATTATCATCTTGAAGGTTTTTATATGTGATGGTCCGGTCCTATGGATGATTGCATAGGACCAGACTGACTTCTAAGTGTGATGGTCCGCTCTTTTAAGGACAAGGGCTTAATTATATGGTTTCTATATCGAAGACTTAGCAAAAAAAGGAGATATCATTATCATCTTGGAGGTTTTTATTTATGATGGTCCGATCCTATGGATGATGGCATAAGACCATACCGAAATCTATGTGTGATGGTCCGCTCTTTTAAGTGTGGGGTTTAATTATCCGATTTCCATATCAAAGACTTAGCGAAATAGGAGAGATCATAATCATCTTTAAGGTTTTTGTATGTGATGGTCCGGTCCTATGGATATTGGCATAGGAATGGACCGACTTCTATGTGTGATGGTTCGCTCTTTTAAGTCTGTGGGTTAATTATTTGATTTCATGATTCAAGACATAAAAAAAGAAGATGAGATGCTATTATTAAAGCAGAGTTTTTATAGGAATGTCATACCCAAAGTACAAAGGACCTACACATGACAGTGAAATAGAGAAAGTCAAAATGATACAATTCTTCACTATCCTAAGCTTCTACTATCTTCTTGTCGCCGTCTTTCGCACCGGACCGATCACCCAGCTCCCTTTGCCTTTTTTCCCGATCCTCTATCATCTGTATTACAATTTTCTTTCTAAGAGGTGGTAGTTTGGGTCATCCATAGGGATCAGTTTCTATAAAATCAGGATGTTTGAACTCTTCATTCTGGGCCAGTGGATCGGTCTTGTCCCAACGTTCATCTTCTAGGACTGAGTTAGAACAGTCTGTGGATCTAGCTCCTATTGTTATCCAAAAACCAGAAGATGCCTACCACGTACACTACATTCACAAAAGCAAACATGAGAAGCGATCGTGCAAAATCGAGAAGGCTTTCCGAGATTGCTTCATCTTTTTCTTTATTTTTCTTGCGTGTAGCTCTTCCTTCTCTTCCTCGGAGCGAATCTTTAGTAGAACCATTTCTTCACTCAACGCTTTTATTGAGCCTGCTACTTATAACACTTGGAGATGACTTTGGCCAATTATGCAAGAGCTGAAGTTTGTTTATGTTCCAGCACAGTCACTTAGGTAGTTAGAAGAGGGATGTTGGTCTACGCTCCTAGGAGTTTGTTGTTTAGTCTCTCCCAATCTGCTCGGGTAGAGTCGAGCTATCTTTCTTTACGTCGACTTGATTTTAGACCAAGTCGAGTTGTTGTTGAAGATCTTTGGGGACCGAAGAGGCACTTTGTGCATGATGGATGGTTGTAGCCATCGCTAAACCCTTTTGGAGAACCTGCAAGGAAAGGAGGGCCGATCTTAATGATTCTTCAACACAAGAAGTTACATTCACAGCTATGGCGTCAATGAATTACGCTACCCGATAAGGAGCTTGGGAGTTCATCCTTAACTTTGCAAGGTCATTCTTCCCATGCAATCCAAAATCTTGAACGAGAGAGGAGTCCCTCCAGGGGACGGAGTATGACTTTTAGCCCTGCGCTGTTGAGGCGACCCACTTGGTTTTTACATAGTCCACCCATCGATGGATGTAATCAAGCGGGGATTGCTAATTTTAGGCTTGGGTTGGTTCGAAGATGGTGAAGGCCCTGTTTTGTTATGCGGTAGTAGCGGTCCGCTTGAGCCTCTTGAACTCGCTCTGTGGCTCCTCCCTTGCTTTCCATTTCCCTTATATGTCAAAGGGGTCGAGTCACAACAACGTTCTCCTTCAAACTTGGGGAGATGGAACCCTGTAGCAATAAGTTCACCAAGTGAACACTAATGGGAGGCGAGTTCCTGTCATACCCAAATTTTACTCTATACTTGAAGTATGACATGCTACGCATTTCATAAGTTAAATATAAAGCTACATCTATTTCATTCTAACTTTGTTACACTTTGTCATATATAATTGTAATCTAAACATTTCTTATATAACACATACATGTCAAAATATAAGCCACAAAGTAACACAACATTTCAAAACAACTAAAAATTTTACAAGTCCAAACAAAAAGCCATAATGTGTTGTTTTCTTTCAAAATTCACTTATAAGGTGTTCCTCTTTCCTATTGAAAGCTGATCCACTGATCTCATATCATAGTGATGCACAATTAAGTATGACCATATAACCCACACTTTTCTTTCCCTTTTCTCTATAAGCATGCATGCTCATTAGTCATATATATTGTAAAACCATGTTATCAGAATTGTCCATCCACAGCCTCTCAAATTTTCACATATCACACAATGAAAGTGCACTCTAACCTTTCTTCAAACCTGATCAAATTTGAGAGCCGAATTGATTTCATAAAATCATATCAAAATTCTCAGTTAAAGACAACACAAAATGATACAATATAGAAAAATAATCATATCATTCGAATCTCTCAATAGTTCCATTTTATTCACTCAAAACATCACAATTTTTATTGTCGCATGTAAGAAACTATTTTGCGACACTTCAAGAAATATAGTATAAGTATTTCTTTGGTTCTTTCCTATCGTTGCAATAATTTTTTACGGAAAATAAACTCAAAGATGAACAAATCCATGTAAGATTTGTATAAAAAATACTAGGTTGCACGGGTGTGGGTGCGGGGTGCAAGGGTGTGGGGTGCGTAAAATTTTACGAATCCAATTAAGGGTGCGTTAATTTAAATTAATTAAAATATATATTAAATTATCTGGTAAACGCAATTTCTGGTGATACATGTGTATCTGTAATCTACAAATATTGTCAAAACTCGAACATTTACATCATGTATAAAACTATGCAAAACTTTATAGAATATGACACACGAATATCAAAAGGTAGCATTCGAACAAGATCATTTTTTCTGTATTTAATGGATCAAAAGAATGTCTGTATAACCCAATACATAAGATCATTCATCAAATTAATTACTAATGATATCTGATATTCGATATGGGATACGCATTCTCAACAAAAAACGACTAAAACACCATTTGTTAAAACTTCAATGAGAAAATGACAAGTCTCTACACTTGATAACTTTAAGTCATTTACATCATTATTGCATAACTTTAAGTTTCTACTTCACCAAATAATTTACATAGCCCTACGTAGAAACTAAACCGATTATGTAAAAAAATGAACAAGTTAACTTCAGTTAACGAGTGAAATATAACAAAGTAACAATACTAGAGATAATCTAACGCACTCGGTAGGATTAAAAAAAAATTAACGCACCCGGTAGGATTCGCGCAGCTCGCACCAGGTGCGCTAGGGGTGCGTTGCAAGGCACACACCCCACGAATCCGTGCAACACAGAAAAAATGTTTCCACAAAGTACCAGTAAAATAATGAACACAAGTAGGCACATATATGCTAAAACATTTTGTACTACTTATCTCATATTCAATCATGTCGTTTACCTCCAATTTTCTCCACTTTTTTTCTCTATAAACTTTTTCTTAAACCTCTGATTCTTCTTCCCTTGATGTATCACACTTAGTTTGCCAAGAATTTATAAGATTAAGCTTAAAAAAATAACAACACCTTGTGCCCCTTTATTCTTCTTCATTATTGGGTTTTTGTTGTTTCTATCGTTATTTCTTCCATGTGGTTTCTATTTATATGCATATGCCATGTTGTTTGGTATTTTTTAAGGTTTATATGATTAACCAATCATAATTTGTCAAATAAAACATCATACTTATGTTCAAACTCAATCATATCTAGCTCTATTAAATAAATAACAAATGTGTTATTTTCTCCATGACATCAATGTGCTACCTCATGGAGTTCCTACTTTCCATGTGATATTTTCTCCTTTTCTAGACAACAAATGTGTAACATTCTTGTAAGTAAATGAATGAGATGCCACACATTCAATAAAACAAACATCATAATATTATCAACATGAATCATACATGCTTTTATATCTTCTAAAGTATCATTTTGCTTCTTATTAGTAGCAAAAACACATGTTTTTCATTCATGTTGCTTCTCTTTCTCCAATTGTGCACCAGGTAAAATCTTTCTCCCGACATTCACGTGCTATGTGTCGAGTCTATCCACAATTATAACAAACCTCAGCTTTTACCAACATTCACCAAAATGTTTTCTTTAATAAATTGCATAAATAGGAGTTTCTAACTTTGTTTCTTGTTGCTGAGGCCTTGGTCATTCTGGTCTCCTAAATCTTTTAATTATTTTTTTTCATGTTTTTGTAGAAATCTTTTCTATTTATCTCACACTTCATTTTCCTTGTTTAACTCTGACTCCACCCTCACAGCTCAACCAACCATTTTAGAAAAATTAGATTTCTTCAAACTTGCCATCATCTGTCTAATTCTCGCTTTCAAACCAGTCACAAACTTATGCATATTTTCATCTTCTTTGGCAGTAATATTTGGTGCATGTCGGCCAAACTCTTGGAATTTATCCAAATATTGCATCATAGTCATTTGGCCTTGAGTGAACTTATCAAACTCATTTCTCTTTGATTCTCTCAAGTCCACAGGGAAATATTTATTCAAGAAAGAAGTTCGCAAAACATTCCATGATGGTATTTGCTAAGTTGCAAACTTGCCATTAAACTCCTCCACTAACTTGTTACTCTCATTTCTAACCAATGTACTGCTACAGTGGTTTTCATATTTTGTGTTATTTCAACATTTTGAAATTTCTCATCTAGAAGGAATAACCATGCTTCAGCTTCTTCTGGTGTACCTTCACAAAAAGTTTGTATACCAGCCTCCCTAAAACCTCATGAGAATCTCTAGCTATCAAAAATCTTAGTTGGAGAATGATTAGAGTCTTAGCTGGTACGTACACCATGTGCACTGTCATTTGATTCACCACCGCAGCCATTTGATTAACATTTACTCCCATCATTTCTGTCATGTCCATCATTTATTGTCTATTCTGTTTAACTGGCACTGTCCCTTATGATGTTGTCTAAATTCCTTCTCTCTCAGTTGCCATCTGTCGAGGTCTTTCTCTTGGTATAGGTGTCGTTAATCTACAAACATATATTAAGCAGACATGATCATCAAATAATATAAAGGTAATGTGGTTTAAACATATTCACTATTTTATATTATTACTAGTACTTGTATTGTATTTCCCTATAGATCAAATGTCAACTGTATTTCTAAAGTCAATTTTTATCAGTTCTGATACCAACACTGTAAGTATGACATTTCATGCCTTTTATAAAAAAACATAAGACTGCTACATCTATTTCATTCTAACTCTCTTACACTTTTAGATGTGTAATTGTAATCTAAACATTTCCTATATAACATATACATGATAAATATATAAACACCAAAGTAACTCAACATTGAAAAACAACAATTTTAAACATCTACAAATTTACAATTACAAACCAAAAAGCAATAACGTGTTGTTTTCCTTTAAAATTCACTTCTAAGGTGTTCATCTTTTCTAATGATACATGATGCACTAATCTAATGCTCCGAATATGTACTTGGAGGGGTAACAATGATGATGGCATAGGACCGAACTGACTTTTATGTGTGATAGTCCGCTCTTTTAAGTCTGTGGTAAATTATTTGATTTCCCGATTCAAGACTTAAAAAAAGAAGATGAGATGCTATTATTAAACCGGAGTTTGTATAGGAAACTCATACACAAAGTATAAAGGACCAACATATGACAATGAAATAGAGAAAGTCAATATAATATAATTCTTCACTATCCTAAGCTTCTACCGTCTTCTTGTCGCCATTTTACGCATCGGACTGGTCCTCTAGCTCCCTTTGGCATTTTTCCTGATCCTCTACCATCTGTATTATAGTATGCTCAATTTTTTCAAAGAGGTGGTAGTTTGGGTGATTCTCCCGGATCGGTTCCTCTAAAATCGGGATCGGTTGAACTCTTCATTCTGGCCAGTACATTGGCCTTGTCCTAGTGTTCATCTTCTAGGACTGAGTTAGAACAATCGATGGATCTGGCCCCTAAAGTTATCCAAAAACCGGAAGATGCACTTTAGTCACTTTTTCGAAGAAGGAAAGAGGGCTAGTGTCACTTGTATGTCCTGCTGCGAGTGATTGAATTGAGACCGATTGAGCTATCCCTATTGTAACATCCCAAAAATGTGGTACAAACGAAATTCCGACAGGTTAGACTCGCATAAATTTTGTTATAAAACATGAAATGAGGGGTAGTTTAGCAATTTAACATAAGAAGAGGGAATTTTAGAAGGAGTGACTAAATGGTCATTTAGACAAGTTAAGAAGCCTATAAATAGGAGTGGGAAGGAAAAGGAAAGGTCATTTGGCACAAAAAACGCAAGGAAACCCGAGAGATTCAGAATTATCTTGGAAATTGGGGCCAAGAAATAATTGATCGCGAATTGGGGACTTACTTGCAAATTATCGCGGAATTTGGGCCAATAAGAAAATTATCGCAAATTCGGGGGAGCTGTTTGCAATTTTATCGCGGAATTTGGGGCCGAGAAGCAAATTATCGTGATTCTGGGAACTGTTTGCAAAATTGTCGCGGAAATGGACTTCTTTGCATGTTATCGCGAAATTCAGAGGCTTACTTGCAATATATGGCATATTTGAGGACTCGTGTGCAAATTATCGCGGATTCAAGGACTGATGTGCAATTTATAGCGTAAATGAACCTTTATGCAATTTATCGCAGAGATTAAGGACCGAAATGCAATTTCTAGCGAATACGAAGAGCATCACCCGATTTGGCCGTGAATTTTGGGCCATAGTGTAATTCATCACGAATCCTAGGGTAAGGTCGCAAATTGCCGCATAATTCGATTAACTAACGAGAGTAAGTCATAGAGTCACACGACGGTATAACATGCTAATACGTATATGTAGGAAGTAGGGAACAAGAAGGCACCAGGCAATAGGAAGACCAAGTAAACAGAGTAAACATAGTGAATTAAGAGAAGGTTCATAGTTAGGGGCTTAAGTATTAAGCTAAATCGAAAGGCGTGTAAGGTAAAAACAAATGTCTCGGGGCGAGGTGGGAACACCAAACCCGACATCGTGTTCATGAGCACGCACAGCCACAGGTAGGACATGCCCGACGAAGGAACACTGGGGTTCTCAAGAACAGCATTGTGCATACTACAGATGTCATGCCCCTTTACATCTATTCCAATTTAATTATATCTATTTTTCATAATACGAAGGCATGATGCCGTGCTCTAATAAATTAGAACACAAGGCTCTACATAAAACTCGGCTATAATACTAATTATTCTTTCATACACAGCGGAAGCTAATTTACATCATCATATACTAATTCACTATTCTATATACAATACATAAACCAAACCAAATTCTTACAAAACTAGGAAACTACTTCTTCTCCTCAGACGATCTTGACAACATCTAATCTACTGATCATCTTCACTACCTGTTTAACAATTGTTTATTGAGTGGTCCTGAGAGTGATGATAAATAAAAACAATATAATCATGCAACAAGTATCATCACACAACATAAACATATCACATAACATAAACATAAACATAAACATAATCACATAATTGCAGACTGTTGCTCTTATCATGTTCAATTTACCAGCATAACAGTCCTGGCCCCTGCCTTAATCTTTGGCTTACGCATCACCAAGAATCAAGGAACATAAGTCATGAGTCGCCTAGTATCAGAAACGGACAGAAAGCGCGACCAATCCATCTAACATTTCCGACTTTCAGCCATACCTCACTCCTTCATAATCATATCTGATGTGATCACATAACTGAAACTGATGATCTAGATCATAACNGGAGATTAAGGACTGAAATGCAATTTCTAGCGAATACGAAGAGCATCACCCGATTTGGCCGTGAATTTTGGGCCATAGTGTAATTCATCACGAATCCTAGGGTAAGGTCGCAAATTGCCGCATAATTCGATTAACTAACGAGAGTAAGTCATAGAGTCACACGACGGTATAACATGCTAATACGTATATGTAGGAAGTAGGGAACAAGAAGGCACCAGGCAATAGGACGACCAAGTAAACGGAGTAAACATAGTGAATTAAAAGAAGGTTCATAGTTAAGGGCTTAAGTATTAAGCTAAATCGAAAGGCGTGTAAGGTAAAAACAAATGTCTCTGGGCGAGGTGGGAACACCAAACCCGACATCGTGTTCATGAGCACGATCAGCCACAGGTAGGACATGTCCGACGAAGGAACACTGGGGTTCTCAAGAACAGCATTGTGCATACTACAGAGCCGAAAGGAACCGGATAGGAGCGGTGTAACACCTGAGTTTCTAACCGGGGAAGGGAAGCATATATTCTTGTCGAGCCAACTAACAGCTAACGGTCGGTTTGGACGAGACATCTCGTCGGGCTTGTAAAAACTGACCACAGTAGAAAACCAGCAAGTGATTGGGAGAGGAAATCACAAAAAAGAAAAGAATAAGCAAACTAAAAGAATAAGAGAAAATGGATTGAAATCTAGCGAATTAAGAATATTATAGAGAAGTTTCTTTTAATAGACTATAACCGTTTAATAGATTTTGTAGAGGGAGGACATGAGGCTTAGGTGGCATTGGAACTGAGGTCGTCGATCGTCCGCTGTACGAGTCAACCCTTTTGTTTTGTTTTTAACTTGTCTAATTGTACTTTGAAAGACGATGATATTTTCCTTGACCTTGAATAATGTTTCGTTAAATTGTCTTACTTTATTTCACTAGCGCATAGACATTGTTAAGGCTTGGATTGCGATCGTTACACCTATGCAGGAGCCGATCCAATTTCTTACACCCATACTCTCCTCCTTCGTAATTCCGATCAAGACATAGAAGGATTCCCATTCCTGGAAGGAATCCTCCTTGTCCACAATGGCGCACTCTATTGTGCGAGATGCAATATAATACAACTTCCTTTTTCCTAACAATATTCTTCCCCTTCAGGACCCGAACATTTGTAGGGTAAAGAACCGTTCCAAGGTTGGTTCAATGATTCGCTTGTTAAGGTAAAAGATGAAAGCTACTATGCACAAGTACCTCCCATGGAAAAGAGTGGAAATGTGACAATGGTTTCCCGAAGAACTCCTGCTATGAATGTATGAAGAGAGGGCCATTAGTGATTTTTCAGAGCATCATAGCTTATGGGGATTAAGTTTGGAGGAGTAATAATTTTCTTTTGGAGGAAACAATGTATTTCCTCTTTACCCTTTATTATTGGATAATGACAGGGATATAGAACTTGACCCGAAGTTCTTCGGTATCAAGTTCAGAGTAAGTAGGGTAACGTTGTTTGCAGGGAGCCATGAATTACCTTGGATTTCTCATGAGGGCGTTGGTGTGAAAATCAGAACTGTTCAACTTTAAAAACTCTCACAAATTTTGCAAATGGTGGTGGGGAAGAAATGAACTTCTTCAATCCCGCCTAATATCCTCCTAAAGAACGAATGTATGGTGGCCATGTGGACTGACATGGCGGTTAATTGAAGAACGCAATGATCACACTGTTTGTGGCTGCAAAAGTTGAAACGTCATGAGGAAGATGAACTGTAGCCGCTCTTTCCTAGGACAAACTCATTTACTTTGGGCCAATTTGAAAGTTGTCTCAGTGAGATACTCGCAAGAGGACCTACCCTCTCTATAGCTCCTACAAGGAAAATAGATCCAATATATTTTGAAAGTGTTGTTTCGTTTTGGAAGACGTGGGATATCTCTCAGGAGTTGGTTCGGTCCAGTGCAACATTTATGTTTGCGGTACATTCGCGGTCACGTTCTACATGGCTGGCTTAAGGTCACAGTTGAAACGGAACTCAAGGGGTTAGTGATGCTAACCCTTAGATCGGGTACCACTAGGAGACATAGGTCCAAGCATGGAACTCAACCCAATGATATGACCCAAGTGAAATTGGGCTAGGCGCAATGGAAAATCCAACATACGAGACTGCTATGTGTTGGATCGATCTTGGCATGTCAAAAGTTGACGAGAATTAAGGAAATAACAATATTCATGGTAGGATCATGTCAAGCGGGAAGTTACATATTTCGATGGATCTATTAATAGAAAAGGCGTGAGAAGTGGAAACAAGGTTGACTGTCCAATTCTATATAAAGGGAAGATTTTAAGATTAAAAAAGAGGTCGAATCATCAACCCTAATTGGTTGTTCATCTATTTCTTATCGTTATCTTACTATTCATCACCTTTGGTCTCGATCCCTAGGTCTTATATTGTTAAATTTATTTTATGGTGAATTGGACGAAGAGGTTTCCCTCTTATCACCATAGTTTTTTCCTATTTATTTTAGGGATTTCCATGTTAAATCTTTTGTTTCTACATAATCTCCTAACCCTATGTTGTCCCACAATCAACTACAAATATAAAAATCGAATCTTGATCATAATCTTGGTCTTAATTTGGTGAATGTAGATATCTCTAAAAAGAGACCATAACAATCGATCACATTATTTTTCCCAGTTTAGATTCTTCATTTAGGTTTGAATCTTAGCGCATTAATTTGGACAGAACACCAATAAATGTAATCATCTCACCAAAATATTTTTTTCCAACATGCTAAAGAGTTGAGATGTTTCACAACAAAGAAAGTAATGAGAATATTGATCGAGATGAAGTCCACTTGAATTCAAAAGAAAATAATGGATTATTGGAAGATGGAGGCATGAATGATCAAGTTGAACACAAAGATGGTTTTCTATAATGTTAATAAGGAGGAGGATAAAAATAGAGAGAGATATGCCATGCCGCCTGTTCTGTGATGGCTTGGTTTCGCATTTTATGTGATGAAATAACTACCCAAAGTGGGTGTGGATGGCAGAGTATCTGTCCACAGCCACAACACCCCGCCACTCTTAGAGCCATTTTTGATTTGGATGGCTGTGGATTTTATGGTGGTAAAATTCCTCAAGCTAGTGAATCAAACAAATCTAACTTTGTTCTTTTTCTCTTTGGTATTGTTTTTGCAAATGAATTCATTATTCATTGGAAATGAGTGTCTTAACAATATTTTAGTGTAAGAAGTGATAACTGCAAGGTTTTCAGTTGATTGAGGTGTTTTTTTGGGGTTTCCATAAAGCATGAATCTTTTTGTTCTATATTCAGATTATGGTGTAATATATCCTGTATGATTTAACTTTTAGCAACAATTGATATTGCCAATTTGGCACAAATGGTTTGGGAAGCGTGTTTCATTCGCGATAACAAGAGCTTGAACCTCAGAAGAAGGTTATTCTGTTGTGTGTCATCGGAGTTCTCAATCCATATGCTCAAGAATGGAGGCCAACCAAAGTCTCGCCCACGTAGTCTTTGGAATTTCAACCACAACAAATATTCCTCATCATCCTATAGGAGTTGCATTGGTGGCACAACAGATGCCAGATGCGAATCCACTGAGCGTTAACGCATGGCCAGGATGGTCCCCTAGTTATACTAAAAAGTGTTTTGACAAGGAACAAGAGCAGCACCACATGGAAAGTTCATACTCTATTTTTTCTACTTTTACCAAGATACATCATGCCCCTCGATTCCAGAGGGTGATAAGGACATTTCCTTCATCAAGAAAGAAAATACAACCAGACAGAGAATCTGAAGCTGGGTCATTTTTGTTGCAGCCATCTCCTTGTGATGAACCCACTAATACCACGGCTGTAACAGCCCTAATTTGGGTCTAACTGTTTTGGTAAAACGTGCTAAATAAAATGAAACGTTCGAATGTAAACTTAAACATAGTTCAAAAACATTAAAGTTTAGCAACATAATTTAGAGTGTTCTCAAAAGAACGGACTCTATCACCGGACAACGGACGACCTCCTTCCCATGCCCTTCTCATACCTCGTCTGCGTCACCTACAAAATCTGTAAAGCGCTCACAATCATTTAAAGAAAACTTCACACACGCTACACATTATCTTTTCATTTCTTAACTAAACCATACACACATGCGTAAATCATTTCTTTTAACCGTTTTCTTATTTCCCCTCTTCTTTTACCCTTATCATTCCCCTCATACTTTAACTTTACTGTTGCCGAGAGTAACATGTTCGGTACATGTCCTGTCCAAGCCAACCGTTAGCTATTGGGTGACTCGACGGGCCATATGCATCCCTTCCCCGGGTGGGTACTTAGGCGCTACCCCTTTTTCCACCCGGATCCGTTGTGCGCTTTTCGTACGTATCTTTCTATCTTTGGAACTTATCGTTCCCTTCATCAGGCATGCCCTTCCTTTGGCGAATCGTGTGCTAGGCCCGATGCCGGGTTCGGTTGGACGGTCCATCCTTCCTCACCCCGAGTCTTATTAACACATATCTCATTCATTAGTGTCTTTTTCTTTCTTCCTAATGACCCAATACCATTTCCCTAAGTCTGAACCTTCCCTTACTACATTGTGTTCACTCCTCTTACCGTTTGCTTTCGCTTGTTATAATCTTTCTGTGCTTCCCTGCATTTCGTAACAGGTCTTAGTTACTCGAATTCCGACGTTATTATCTTATTGTTAACTATGTGATTACCGTAGACCCTACGTGTCCTTTTCCAGCCACGATCCGACGTTGAGACGCAACGAAAACACTCAAACTTAGTATTTCCGCGATAATTCACTTCTTCCTTGAAATCCGCGACAATTTTACACTTCAAGCGTTTTCGCGACAATTTTGTTCTTCACCCATTTCCGCGATAATTTGCCCTTCAACGTTTTGGCGACAATTTTCAAAGAGGAAATTTTTGCGACAATAATTGCCTTCAGAAAATTCGCAACAAGTTTACAAACGTTAAAATTTGCGACAATTTGCTCAACACATCAAATCTGCGACAATTTTCAAAGGTGAAATTTTCACGACAATAATTGCCTTCCCAAAATTTGCGACAATTTTCTTCTTTAACGACAATCTCCAGATTTTCGTGGCTTAATGATAATTAACTCGTTTTTGGGCCGCCCCACCCCTATTTATAGACATCTTGTAGTCGGTGAATATCTCGCACTTAACACCGTACAGGTAATGTCTCCAAATCTTGAGTGCGAATACCACCGCGGCTAATTCTAAATCGTGTATCTGATAGTTCAACTCGTTTATCTTCAATTGACGGGATGCATATGCTATAACTTTCCCTCCCTGCATCAGTACACACCCGAGTCCTTCCTTTGATGCGTCGCTGTATACCGTGAAGTCATGTCCTGGTGTGGGTAATACCATTATTGGTGCAGATGTCAATTTCGTTTTAAGACATTCAAAACTCTCTTCACATTTCTCATCCCACGTATACCTCGTTTCCTTTCGGGTCAAATTGGTCAACGGTTTAGCAATCCTTGCGAACCCGTCGTTGAATTTCCGATAGTACCCGGCTAATCCTAAGAAGCTCCTCACTTCTCGAGCATTTGTCGGTCTGGGCCAATTCATCACTGTCTCTATTTTTGTTGGATCTACCGTCACCCCTCCTGCTGATACCATGTGTCCTAGAAAAGCTATGTTGTCCATCCAGAATTCGCACTTGCTGTATTTGGCATACAACTTCTCTTGTCTGCGAGTCTGTAATACTATTATCAGATGTTGCTCGTGTTCCTCCCGGTTGCGAGAGTAAACTAGGATGTCGTCAATGAACACCACCATGAACTTGTCTAGGTACTGACGGAATACCCGATTCATCAAATCCATGAAAATGGCTGGGCAATTGTCAATCCAAACGGTACTACCGTGCATTCGTAATGGTCGTACCTCGTTCAAATGGCTGTCTTCGGTATGTATCCTTCTCTTACTCGGACTTGATGATACCCTGACTTCAAGTTTTATTTTGAGAACACCTTCGCGCCTTGTAACTGATCAAACAAGTCGTCGATCCTAGGCAACGGATACTTGTTCTTTATCGTGACCTTGTTTAACTCCCGGTAGTCGTAACACAGTCTTAACTCGCCGGTTTTCTTTCTAACAAATAACACTGGTGCTCCCCAAGGGGAGTTGTTTGGCCTAAGAAATACTTTTTCCAATAGCGACTCAATATGTTGTTTCAGTTCCTGCATTTCTCTGGGTGCCATTCGTTATGGAGCCTTGGAGATCGGTTGTGTTCCAGGGAGTAGTTATTTTTCCATTTCCACCTCTCTCTGAGGCGGTTGACCCGGTAGCTCATCGGGAAATACATCACTGTATTCACAAACCACTGGAATGGACTTCAATGGTGTCCCTTCCTTCTTCGTCGTGACAAATGCTAGCCAGTTCGATTGATCCTTATATTCCTCATCCTCACTCATAATCGGTTTTCCGACCATGTCCTTTCTGCCTTCCCCCGGCGTACTAAAAGTGATCGTATGTTCCAGACATCTCACCTGCGCATCGTACCTAGATAACCAATCCATTCCTAGTATGGCATCGAATCCCATATCCCCTAACTCAATCAAATCTGCCTCTGTTCGCACTGTGTCCACTTCCACCGTGCATCCTTTATAGATTCTATTTGTCTCCAGGGCTTCGGATCCCGGTGTTTTTACTTTGATTTTAGGAAGAAATCGCCCAAATCGAGCTCTCTGCGCCCTTGTTCTGTTTCGCGTTCAAACCTATTTCCTACCAATTTTTATTAAGGTATAAACCATGGCACCTCACAAAATGAGATACACAGCTATGTCTGAGTTGGATATTGAAGAGCTTAGGTCTAGGTTTTCGATTCTGGCTTATTATTCTATCTGGAATAGACTGGAAGATGTTCCCTGTTACCTTCCGGCGGAAATCAATGTGCCGGCCACCGCTATTCCGGTTAGTTACGCTTCCTTAAAGTACGTGCTACATTTTCCGCTGCATCCCTTTGTAGCAGCCGTACTTAGGGAAATTCATTGCCCGAGTATTGCATTATTTCCGGGTAGCTATGTGTATATAGTGACGTTTATCATCTATTGCCACCAACTGAACATGGACCCGACTTTGGAACATTTTTTCAACTTGTTCTTGGTAGGGTCCCGAAGGGGTAATGGTCTATTAGGATGTCGCAAATTATATTATATAGCGGTGCGCACCAAGGAGTGGCTATAGTTGATAAGGAAGAGTCTCTCCATGCATGGGAATCTTGTTATGTGTGGATAACAGTCCCAAAAGAGGATATGTTAAAGGTGTGGCCACTTATAACTCACCCACGCATAGGCCAGTTGGACCAAACCAGGTTCAACCCCTCCCATCCGGACACCGCAAACACACTTGCGATGTTCCCTCCTCCCGAAGCATGCCTTAATCGAACAGAACTGCTTCGAGAGAAAAGGTTGATAGAAATAGGTATCACGGGTAGGACCGAAGCCCCAGCCCCGAAGGGGATGTTTTCTTGTTCAGATCCGTCAGAAGGATCGGGTATGAAGTAATATTTTCATTCCGTCTTTTCGTGATCCTTATACATTTATTTTGCAGACTCAACTGAATCAATGCCTAGCTCAAGGTTCAAGCGTATGGCTGCTGCTTCGGTCCGTCCTTCTGAAGGACAACGTGACACAATGGGTAGTGCGGAGGAGAGTGAATCGGCAACGGGGGGTATGCTGGTTCCATCAGGGTCAGGGAACCCCCCGATCCAAACTACCAGCGCAGGCACATTAACCCTGCGTTGCACAGGACAGCCCTCAACGGGAGAGGGGCCAGCGTTTCGGTTACATGGAGTGGTAGAGGAGGTGATAATGACTCAGATTCGTTCTTTGAACTTATCCAGCCTCTACCAGATCGGAAATAATTCCTTCATTAGTGCTGATACAATTATTTTATTGCTGAAGGGAGCCGTTCCCGTGGAGAAAGTTCTCCCCGGTCCCAACCTTAAGGCGAACGTCTCCCTGCCGCCGATCTCCTTAGGCAAAGGGAAGAGGGCGACCGAAGCAGATGCCCCGAAGGAATTCAAAAGGCTGAAGAGGGGGGGGAATGCTTCGGTCTCCACTAAGGGGATTGTTTTGAAGGAACCTACCTCGGGCCCTAAGACCAACTCTGACTGTGGTGTTGCCTTGGGCCTACTGACAGGTTTAGTAAAGGGAGGAAACTGACCTCCTGGAGGAGTGCGTTCATAAAGGACTTCCGCCTCTACGGGGAGCAGAACCCAGACAATGTTCAACAAGACATGTCTGGGGAAGACATTATTGAGGGCTTCCTCGACCTCGCAACTAAGGTAATCTCCTTCTACATTAAGGCCCGAAGCTTTATGTTCTGACATTATTGTCCTATGTAGATGCTGAGGAAGGCTTTCACAACTTCCATCATCGTGGAGAAGAACCAGGGTGGCAACGTTGTGTCCCAACAAGTCCAGAATCAACATGACCTTGCGAAAAGGCAAGTTGAGATTAAACATGGTGAGTTGGTCATGGTACGAGAGGACCGGGACCGACTGGATAATGAATTGGTCACGGTAAGAGCTGGGACGGAATTTTCGCTCTTAGCAGACAATGTCTCTGAGCTGGAGAAGACAGAAAAAACAGCTCAGGGCCGAATTTCTGACCTGGAGGCCAAGCTGCGGGCCAAGGAAGATGAAGTTAACCAAGTTCAAGGTCGGGCCTAGAAGAAGAGGAATAAGCTCAACGAGCTTCTCCTTCAGGCCCAAGAAGAGAAGACGAACTTGGAAGAAGAATTAACCAGAACCCGCACTTGGGCTGAAGGTTCGGTCTGGAGGCAGTCCTAAGCTTCGCTCGGTCCCCTTTGTTATTCGCTTTAGCGGATAACATATATAGGATGTATATTGCTAAGTCCCTGGATAACATGCGAGATCAGGTTACTAAGCAATTCGGGCTTTCCCCTTCGGACGAAAGATGGAAGGCGATCGAGCCACTTGAGAAAGATGGAAACTTTCAGGTAATTACATCCTTGGAAGAACGTGTCTTAGAAGATGACCCTTTCTTCTATCTCTTTGAGAAGATGGAGAAAGCTGTCAACCAGAAGGTGGCCGATCAAGAAAAAGAGTTGAGGCAGCTCGCGGCCCGTACCGAACCGCAGGAGCAGAGAGTGGAAGATAAGGAAGATGGGGAGGGTAGTTAGATCCAAACTGTATTTTGTCCTGCTTTGTTCCTTATTCTCAATATAAGATTTTATCCTCTCAACTCCTATTTTTTTTAATCGTCATAATAAAGTATTGTAATTGACATCATAAGTGAACTAATATATTTCATATTAACGAGAGTGTTTTAACCACCAAGTGTAAGATCGGGGATGCTTAGCCAACCCATCGGTCCCGGATATTATGTTTGGCTCACTCAAGTCAATTTTGACTGGGTCGGTCGTTTTACATTGTATGCGGATCGCTCTTATTCCATCTTGGGATCACAACTGAGTTAGAAAGACGCGGTCCATGTTCAATATGAGTCCATATAAGCTTCGGCAAGACCTTAGTTCTACTGAAGTCCCGCAGGTTAAATTGGCCAAACTTTTGTTCATCATATGTCCCATGATAGGACCGAACTTGTGTTTCGATATGTTGACTCCCCTATTCCTCTTTTCGTGGCGGATTTCGTAAGTACAAGGGCCATTTCCCGAGAATGAATGCCGTTGAAGGGGGTGCCTTAGTTCGTAATGAGTTCTGGCAGAATTACAACTCATCGATGGGACTAGGCAAGTGCAGGAGCATCTGACTCGTCAGAGCGATCATTACAACTTGGGAGCCTTGCGGATAAAAAGCTTCGGTCACCAGTCCAGATTCGTCCTAAGTTATCCAACTTCAAGATCGGTCCATCACTCAATTAGAAACAATTTGTTTTGTACTTACTTGTTTTCTGCTTATGTTTAAAGGAATGTACATTTATTGAGTCAAACATATTAATCGAAGGTTCACAAGAAATACAGCCTTAAATTCATGACATTCCAAGTTCGGGGGACCTCTACACTATCCAATGTTTCAAGTTTATATGCACCTGATTCCAGTTTCTTTGATATTCGATACGGTCCTTCCCAATTTCTGTCTAGCTTTCCAACGTTCCTCTGCACATTTATGCTTCTTAGGACGAGGTCGCATTCAAAGAATTCCCTTGGGATGACTAGCTTGTTATGGGGCCGTTCCACAGTTCGCTGATAAGCGCGCATCCGCGCGTAAATCGCATCTCTCTTTTCTTCGATCATCTCGAGATCCAATAATCTCCTTTCACCGTTCAAATGCTCATCATACTGAGATATCCGGGGTGATCGGATGGCAATCTCCACCGGGCTAATAGCTTCGGACCCATACACCAATAAGAAAGGTGATTCCTGGGGTGTTGAACGAGGTGTAGTTCGGTATGCCCATAAGACCTCATTGATGTGTTCAGGTCATTTCCCTCCAAAATCTTCTAACTTGGTCTTCAATCCTTTCAGGATAACCTTGTTAGATACCTCCGTAAGTCCATTAGTTTGGGGATGGGCAACTGATGAGAAATGCTGAGCGATGCCCAACTTGATGCATAAATCTCGTATGCTTTTTCCACGGAACTGGGTCCCATTATCTGATATGAGTGCTCGGGGAACCCCGAAGCGGCCCACAATATTTCTCCATAAAAAGTGTTTGACGACCTTCTCTAAGAGGATGGCTACTGCTTCTGCTTCAATCCACTTCGAATAATACTCCACCGCCACAATACAAAATTTCCTAAGCCCTATTGACCGAGGAAAAAGTCCAAGGATATCAATTCCCCATCTGTCAAACAGACAAGGTAATGGGGTGACCAATAAGGGAGCCTCAGGCAGCTGTGGGATCAGAGCATAGTACTGACATATGGCACAACGTTTAGTGTATTTCTTGGCATCTCCAAGCAACGTCGGCCATAAATATCCAACTCTGATGATGCGGTGATACAAAGATCGAACCCCTGAATGAATGCCGCATATCCCTTCATGAACATAAATCATGACGGCTTCAGCCTCAATTGGGGATAAGCAACGCAGAAGTGGGCCATCAAAACTCTTTTTAAACAATCGTCTGTTAACCAGGATAAATCTCTTAGGCCGGACATCTATTCTTCTGGCTTCAGACTTTTCTTCAGGAAGATAGCCTTTGTAAGATATTTAATAAATGGGTCCATCCAATTGGGTTCTCCAGGAGATTCAGTATTGTTAATAATCAAGCCCTGGAGTTCATGGCATAGAGCCTCAATTTCTTCAACTAACTGTTCGGTCACTGATATCTCGACCGAAGGTCGGTCCTGGATATGGACCGAAATAGTGCTCGGCTCAATGTCACGTATGCCCGCGGCCAATCTGGAAAGTGCCTCATCAACCTTATTCTGTTCTCGTGGCACATGGTCAAGAGAAAATTCACTGAACTTTTTGGATAATTCCAGGATATTGGCACAATATAATTTCATCATCGGATCATGAGTTTCAAATCTCCCTGCGAACTGTTCCACTACTAACTTTGAGCCTGAAAACATTCGCACTCTGCTAAGTCCCAGCTTTGGTCATTCCCGATAATACATCATCGTATTCTACCACATTATTTGTTCCAGCAAAGGAAAATTTAACTACGGAATGAATAAGGTCACCTTGTACTATTGTTAGGGTAATGCCCAACCCTCTTCCTCCGAAGGTCGACCCATCCACATGGATAGTCCAACGATCATCCTCTTGGTTTAGATATATGGCCGATCGGGTCATTTCAACCACAAAATCGGCTAGAACCTGAGCCTTGATCGCCCTTCGGGGCAAAAATTCCAGATACATAGCGCTGCGTTTGATAGTCCATTTTGCTAACCTTTCATTTAAATCCTTTTGTTTAAGGACCACTTGCAGACGTTGATCCGTATAGACATAAACCGTTCTTCCTTCAAAATAATGCTTCAGCTTGGATACAGCTTTCTTCAAAGCCAACAAGAATTTTTCCAGGGTGGAGTATCTGGTTTCGGCAGACACTAAAGAATGACTTACATAATAGACGGTTCTGTGAACGTCATCTCGGATGGTCACCAGAGCAGCGCTGACGGCAACTTCTGATACAGCAAGATACAACCCCAAAGGATTATCACAGGTTGGACTTACCATCACCGGGAGAGTGCCTAAATAAGTCTTTAGCTCAGAAAATGCCCGATGGCATTCTTCGGTCCAGTCTAGATGACTTGCTTTTCTTAGCACTCTAAAAAAAGGTAGATCCCAGTCTGTGGATTTTGAAATAAATATGCTTACCGCAGCGAGCCGGCCAGTAAGCATATGAAATTCTCTTTTGTTTCTACAAGGTTGCATATCAATGATANCTTCCTTAATGACCCAATACCATTTCCCTAAGTCTGAACCTTCCCTTACTACATTGTGTTCACTCCTCTTACCGTTTGCTTTCGCTTGTTATAATCTTTCCGTGCTTCCCTGCATTTCGTAACAGGTCTTAGTTACTCGAATTCCGACGTTATTATCTTATTGTTAACTATGTGATTACCGTAGACCCTACGTGTCCTTTTCCTCCCACGATCCGACGTTGAGACGCAACAAAAACACTTAATTCCACTTTTTCCTCGAAATTCGTGACAATTCTATGCTGAAATCACAAATCCGCGATAATTTCACATTTGGTCCGATTTCCGTGGTAATATTGCACTTGTCATGTTTTTCGCGATAATTTCTCCTTTGGTCCGATTTCCGCGACAATTTTCACTTGTAACGTTTTTCGCGATAATATTGCACTGTCCAGATTTCCGCGACAATTTACTTCTCAGAAAAATCCGCGATAATAATTGCCCTGCAGAAATCCGCGATAATTTCCTTCTTCGTTGGGATTTTCGAATTTTCGTGTCTTAATGATAATTAACTCATTTTTGGGCATCCGCACCCCTATTTATAGACATCCTAACTTTTCTAATTCACACTTTAACCCCTTCTTCCTTTGCTTTTGACCCCCCTTTTATCTTTATCTGCACTTTGCTATTTTTCGTTTCCTTTTACGTTCTTTCGTTCCCGTATCCCTCGTTATCTCTCGTCTAGACTTTTACCGCTACATTCCCTACTATTTGTAACGTCGTACCTTTTTCTCGGCTATTACAGTTCCACTACTAACTTTGAGCCTGAAAACATTCGCACTCTGCTAAGTCCCATCTTTCGGGCCAGAGTCATTCCCGATAATACAGCCTCGTATTCTACCACATTATTTGTTCCAGCAAAGGAAAATTTAACTACGGAATGAAAAAGGTCACCTTGTACTATTGTTAGGGTAATGCCCAACCCTCTTCCTCCGAAGGTCGACCCATCCACATGGATCGTCCAACGGTGATCCTCTTGGTTTAGATATATGGCCGATCGGGTCATTTCAACCACAAAATCGGCTAGAACCTGAGCCTTGATCGCCCTTCGGGGCAAAAATTCCAGATACATAGCGCTGCGTTTGATAGTCCATTTTGCTAACCTTTCATTTAAATCCTTTTGTTTAAGGACCACTTGCAGAGGTTGATCCGTATAGACATAAACCGTTCTTCCTTCAAAATAATGCTGCAGCTTGGATACAACTTTCTTCAAAGCCAGCATGAATTTTTCCAGGGTGGAGTATCTGGTTTCGGCAGACACTAAAGAATGACTTACATAATAGACGGGTCTGTAAACGTCATCTCGGATGGTCACCAGAGCAGCGTTGACGGAAACTTTTGATACAGCAAGATACAACCCCAAAGGTTTATCACAGGTTGGACTTACAATCACCGGGAGAGTGCTTAAATAAGTCTTTAGCTCAGAAAATGCCCGATCGCATTCTTCGGTCCAGTCTAGATGGCTTGCTTTTCTTAGCACTCTGAAAAAAGGTAGATCATAGTCTGTGGATTTTGAAATAAATATGCTTACCGCAGCGAGCCGGCCAGTAAGCATATGAAATTCTCTTTTGTTTCTACAAGGTTGCATATCAATGATAGTCTGCACTTTCTCAGGGTTAACCTCTATACCTTTTTCTGAAACGTAATATCCTAAAAATTTTCCACTTCGAATCCCGAAGCAGCATTTGTTTGGATTTACTTTGAGCTTATATTTGCGGCATACTTCGAAACAACGAGACAAATAAGAAATATGATCTTCATCATTCATAGATTTAACAATCATATCATCAACATATACTTCCATCATATGGCCGATCGGTTCTCTAAAGATTTTGTTGACCAACCTTTGATATGTTGCTCCAGCGTTCTTCAGACTGAACGGCATAACCACATAACAATAAATGCCATCTTCGGTCATGAATGATGACTTCTTCTGATCTTCCTCAACCAGGAAGATTTGATGGTACCCGGAATAAGCATCAATGGTACTCATCATTGTGCTGCCAGACACATCATCTACCATTCTGTCAATATGCGGCAGGGGGAAGGGATCTGACTCACAGCTTTTGTTAACATCGGTGAACTCGATGCACATCCGCCATTTCCCATCCGGTTTGGAACCACTACTGGGTTTGCAACCCATTAAGTATAGTGGATCTCTCTAATGAATCCTGGCCGTAGCAACTTGTTCACCTCAGCCCGGATGATCTCAATTTTTTCGGGAGAATAACGTCTACTCTTCTGCTAACATGCTTCGTTCTAGGCTCAGTGTTGATCCGATGCTCACTATCGGATCGGTCAATCCCCAGAACATCGTCCGGGATCCAGGAGAATATATCCACATGGCTTCACAGCATGTGGATCAGCTCCTTTTCAAAAGTTGGGGCTAAGTGTGCCCGATACGAGTAGTTTTGGTTGAGTCGTCCTCAACCAGATTAATCAACTTGAACCCCAGGGTTCCATTACTTGCCTCGGGTGCGGCAGCTCTTCCAGCAAATCAACCCAGGCCCTATTAACAGGTGCCAATGTTCGGCACGAGCTCATGTAACATTGTCTACCTACTTTTTGATCACCCTTTACAGAAATAACTCCGTGAATGGAGGGGAATTTGAGCATCATATGATAAGTAGAAAGGACCGCCTTGAACTTACTGAGGCCGGTCCGTCCGATGATGGTGTTGTAAGCCAAGTCGACTTCAATGACAATGAATTCCATATCCTCCGATCGATCCTTGGATGGTTCTCCAAGGGTAATTGAGAATAATATCTTCCCACATGGAATGACGCTTCTCTGGTCGAATGAACAGAGAGTTAAATTAGCGATCGGGAGGTCATGAGCAGCAGCTCCCAACATTTCAGCAACTTCGCGCTTCATCAAATTGTACGAAGCCTCGGTGTCCACTAAGATCTTGTGGACCCGACGGTTCCCAATGATTCCAGTAATGGTAAGGGGATCATCGCATGGATCTATAATCCCTTCCCGATCGGCCATAGTGAAAGTGATGTCCTCCCCGAAGGGAGGGGACCGTTCAGCTAGATCATACTTAACCAGCGTCACAGATTCGAAGCTCTCAGCAGAGTCTCCGTGCGCTGTCCTCTTTCGGTCCCGGACCGATTCATTTATTTTCAAACCACCGGAGATAACATAAATATCTCCGGCTACTTCCCTGGGTGCCGCCTCATTTTGAGAGGTTGGGCACCCGTTTCAGCGGGTGGAAGAGCAACCTGCTCCTGTATTCCACCCTCGTTTTGCGGGGCTCTACCGCCACGGCCCCGTCATCTTCTTCTTCGGCCCTGGCCAAGGTTCTCTCGACTGTGCTGGCCTCTGTCTTGTTCCAGAGGGGGAGATCGTCGGTCCTCCGTTCGGTCATTATACTTTCGGGGTTGCCCTCGATTATCCTTTCCCCTCGGCCTGTGACGATCGTCACCTTGATGGCCCCTTCGGGGGGACTCAGCTCGCTTGCCCTTCTGACCATTCCAGTCGGGCCTCTTTTTATTCATCGCCGCTACTTTCTCTTTCAACAGCGGACACTTTAAGGTAGGGTGATCCCGGTTATGATGAAATTCGCAATACACCCGATTGTCCTCCTGCTTAAGGACCCCTCGGGGGTGCAAGAGAGAGGGCACCTTAGGCGAATCCCTACATCGACTATAGACGGGGAATGATAAGAGATTAAGTATAGTGATTCATCTTCCAGTGCACGAGGCATTTTCCCTAGCAAAGTGGCAAGCGGAACGTTAGAACTGGAAAGTTAAGCGTGCTCACCCTGGAGCAATTCAGGGATGGGTGACCCACTGGGAAGTGCGGGGGCTAGGGAAAAAGTAAAACTGTGAGGACCAGGTGGGTGTCATTAGGGTCAGCCTAGTCCAAAGCGGACAATATCGTGCAAGCAGAAAGGCGGGTCGTTACATTTGGTATCAGAGCAGGACCCGGGTTATAGTCAGTGTGTTGGGGCAAACCTCAGCGAGGACGTTGAGTCCATAAGCAGGGGTGAATGTAAGGACCCCTCGGGGGTGCCAGAGAGAGGGCACCTTAGGCGAATCCCTACATCGACTATAGACGGGGAATGATAAGAGATTAAGAATAGTGATTCGTTTTCCAGTGCACGAGGCCTTTTCCCTAACAAAGTGGCAAGCGGAACGTTAGAATTGGAAAGTTAAGCGTGCTCACCCTGGTGCAATTCAGGGATGGGTGACCCACTGGAAGTGTGGGGCTAGGGAAAAAGTAAAACCATGAGGACTAGGTGGGTGTCATTAGGGTCAGCCTAATCCAAAGCGGACAATATCGTGCAAGCGGAAAGGCGGGTCGTTACACCTCTTTTTCAACTACGGCCGCTACTTCTCGCGGCTGCTTCTTAGGGTAGGATACCCTATGATCACCTACGGGTTCAGAATTCCGTCTAGGCTTCCGGTAGCCCAGCCCCAGCGCTTCATTTACCTTAATATACTTGTTGATTTTCTGAAGAAGCTTTCCCAAGGTGGATGGTGGGCTCTTTACCAAACTGGCCGAAAGGCAGCACGGTCTCAAGATTTGCTGTCGAATATCAATCTTGTCCCGGAGCTCAAGCTTGATGCCCCGGGCGGTCCTATTGAATTTCTCCATGAAGGACCAAAGACTCATTTTTGCCGGGATGTATTTCAGCTGATATAGTTCCTGCCTGCTTCGAGGCGGTCCTACATTTGGAGCGAACTGCTTGGAGAAAGCCAAAATAAATCCGCCATACGATTGTATAGATCGGGCCGGCAAATTTTTGAACCAAGTTCGGGCGTCGCCTTGTAATCCTGCCGCGAAGATGCGGCACTTCATTGAATTTGAGGCCCGAACCGTTCCCATGCGTAACTCAAAATAAGCAACGTGATCGATCGGATCACCGTCACCGCGAAACGTTGGAAACCCCTCGGGGTTGCGATAATGCCGATCTGGGCTGCCGTCCAGATCTCTTCGGAAAAGGGGAGCATCAAATCTCCCAAGGCGGCGGACATGCCTTCAGATTGTTGGGATGACGCCTGGACCGCATGCAGATTATGTCACCAGTCATCATCCTTATTTCGCCTAATTGGGGCCTCCATAGCCCTATTGAGTCAACCAGGATTGTGCCCCATAATGGGTTCGCAATCCTTCAGCGCACGCATGCTCTCCAACTCCTTAGTGAGCTCGTCGATTCATCGCTGCATCCGCTCCTAGTCATTCATAGGAGCGGGAATTAGAACCCTGGCCGGGGGAGGAGGAGTGGATCTATACTTCGGCCTCCTCGTCGTTACACCGCGCCTGATGATTTCCTCTTCCTCAGTGCTACGCTCATCAGGGTCGATCTCGTACCCTCTACTTCAGAGAAGTGGAATAGGGCTTGAAACAGCCGGTGGTTTTGTTCCACTTCTCTCCGACGTAATTTCCAGTACAACCTTCCTGATGACAGCTTCCAGATCCTGTAAAGTGAATGTTGGTGCTGCGAGACTGTCGGGAAGCACGTCACTGTCGTTCGTCGAAGTTCCAGTTGCCATGCCTTTGATTATCTTATCCCTGGTTGAAACCTCAAATGAGATTAGAGAATCGTCCCCACGGACGGTGTCAAACTGTTATGGTCCCATTTTAGGGGTTACCAACAGTAGTCCGGTTCGTTAAGAAACGAACTCGATTATGATTTGTTTTTGATGGGAATACGATTTAAAAATGTAAATAACAGTGAGGCGAGGCAATTTATAGTGGAAATTTTCGTGGTTATGATTTGTTTTTTGATGGGAAGACTGGTTTTATGAGGCCTTTTGAGGACCATGGAGGAGGAAGTTGTCTTTTCGCGGATCTCAACGAGCATCTTACATCACTTCCACTTCTAGGTTTGATAAAGCACTGACAAGTCCAAGGCCTCACCAGACACCTTGACTAATCACAACTCCTAGGTCTGAACAAGCACCCACTAGTCTAGGGCATCACCAAGCACCATGACTAATTACAACTTAAGGGTCTCAACAAGCACCCATTAGTCTAAGGCATCACCAAGCACCCTAATTAATCACATATGCTCGGGTCTGAACAAGCACCCACGAGTCTAGGGTCTCACCAAGCACCCTGACTAATCACAACTTCTGGGTCTCAACAAGCACCCACTAGTCCAAGGCCTCACCAAGCACCCTGACTAATCACATATGCTCGGGTATGAACAAGCACCCGTGGGACTCGAGTAGCACCCCTCACGTTATCTTTCTAGGTATAAACTTACACCCATAATCATCCCATTCTTACTAAGCCTGACCTTTCCCGTTCTCCTCCGCAAGAGAAAATAAACGTAGGAAACCTTCACTGCTCGAATAGAAGTAGCGCCAGGTTCAGGATACAATCCTTAGATTGGCGTAAATATTTCACTCCTATTAGGGTCGCTCAGGTGCCTCGCACTAGAGGACCTTCACTATCTAGATGAAAGTAGCGTCAGGTTCAGGGTACAATCCTTAGACTGACGTAAATTTTTCACTTCCGCCTAGATAGATCCAATCCCCTAGACCAAAAGGTACATGTGGGACAACGGAGGAGACAGATGTCTTTCGGCCTCCCAAACAATCACGAACCGCAACCATTATGTGCATCTCATCTGGACCTTTCCCGTTCTCCTCTGCAAAGGTAAGTAAACGTAGGAAACCTTCACTGCCCGAATAGAAGTAGCGCCAAGTTCAGGGTACAATCCTTAGACTAGCGTAAATATTTCACTCCTACTCGGATAGATCGGATGCCTCGCACCGGAGATCCTTCACCATCTAGACGGAAGTAGCATCAGGTTCACGGTACAATCCTTAGACTGACATAAATATTTCACTTCCGCTAGATGGATCCAGTACACCGGACTAAAAGGTCCCAATGGGACAACAGAGAAGACGGATGTCACTATGCTTTACACTTGCTTGCACGCTATACCATCATCCTCATATCTGCACCTTTCCCGCACTTTATCGAAAAGCATTGGGGGCTCTCACTATCTAGGTGGAAGTAGCACCAGGTTCAGGGTACAATCCTTAGTCTGACGTAAATATTTCACTTCCGCCAAGAAAGATTGAGTCCCTCGCGTTAAGAGGTTTTACCCACTTAACCATCGGGAGAGGCGGATGTCACTATGCTTTTCACTTGCTAGCATGCTCCACCATCACCAATCGGACCTTTCCAGTTCTCCTCCGCAAGAGTAGGTAAACGTAGGAAACCTTCGCTGACCGAATAGAAGTAGCGCCAGGTTCAGGGTACAATCCTTAGGATGGTGTAAATAATTCACTCCTACTCGGGTAGTTTGGGTTCCTCGCACCAGAGGACCTTCACTATCTGGACGGAAGTAGCGTCAGGCTCAGAGTACAATCCTTAAACTGTCGTAAATTTTTCAATCCCGCCTAGATAGATCCAATCCCCTAGACTAAATGATTCTTTTGGGATAACGGAGGAGGCGGATTTCCTTTCTCACTACGGACTGTGACCAGCCTCCGACGAGGGCGCGACCCTCGACGGCGTGTCTTGGACTAGTCGGGAAAAAAGGCTCCTGTGTGCGACGAAATAATGCTCGGAACGTGGCCGGCTATCAAACTATCGGGCCCATTGACATATTCCAATAGTATATATGTATAGACTATTCCGCTGCAGACAGAGTCTCTTCGGTTTCAAAAATATTTTGACCAAACATCCAATTTGATGAGTTTGAGGTTGATCGACTGCCCGACAGGCGGTACATTGCATTTCTAATCTATCGTATATTATTTAATTTTCCACCTCCATCATACTAAAATGCAATGAACTTCACTCCTACCTTACCAGTCCCCTAATCGATTGACCTCATGTCATCACAAAGGATGCAAAAAATTCAGAATATGATGGAAAAGAGGGGTATTTATTTTTCAAAAAGATTGAAGAGTCACATCTATACATAATACTTGCGCAAATTGAAAATATGCTATGTCCGTGACATCTCTTCTCTGCTTATAATCGTAATTTTACACATTCAATTTCTCATTACCGTCGTAATCTCATACGGAATTTCCCATTCACAGTACCACTTGTGAAAAAGTTCAACCATCTCGAAATTCTATAATACCGAGTCAACAATAATGAATAGCAATGAACGCAATTGTAATCGCATACCTCCATTAGTCGCCCTCCTAATGAAGTTCTCAATACATCGGAAATTTAGCTTTCACGTATCTCAATAAATCTATCATTGACTCTGAAAGTCTTAGGCATAGAATGTAACATACGAAAATAATGAGTGCATTCCTCACTCGTGCTTTTTGGGATAACTATGTGCAATATTCCACATGGAAATAGAATAAAAATGTAGATGGATATTTCCTTGATGTTCTTGGGAATATGGTACTGATTGTTCTAGATATAATAATATTCACATAAATTACTTCCACGCTTTATGAAGACTCCCATTTCAATATACGATACCAAAGTCTTAAGGATCCCGAACTAGCAAACAATATAAGCGTGGGATGGCTTATCACCTTGTGTTCATAATCTTATTCCGATCTAGGAATACTAATTTATATATATACAAAAAAAAATTTCAGAACCATTGAGGGCAATAGTCCATAAGAGAAGCACATAATAATAATATCAATTCTCCGGTGTCGATTGGAACAATGATTTTGTTGTCATCATATTTATAGTAGTAATGCTCAATTTCCACTATACCTTCTCATAGTCAGCATAATCCCCGGTATAAACTTCCTCATTGAATGCACTGAATTTGGCGCATGATAAACAACGAATATATAGATTGTTTACTAAGTGATTTTTTTCTCTACTTCTAATATTTATAAGCAAACTCGGTTGCCAATAAACACGATTCCACATGAAATGATAATCTCATTAGTTGATCTCTTCATAATGATGATAGGTAGTTAATAATAAATCATTTTTATCACCGTTGATTCGTTAGACAATAGGTGCATTTGCACGAGTATTCTCTTGCCTAGCAATACACTTCACTGTATAAGATATCAATCTTGAAAACACATTATTCTGAAAACCCCGCATGGGCATAGAACGCCTCATTTCATTAAACATCTTTGTTTAGCAATCCGGAGAAATATAAACTTTTATTTGCTGACTTGGTGATAAATTGGTCAAATGAATTCCTCGAAAAGAAAAATATGAGCTTTCGATAATCCAAAATATGTAGGAGAACTTCTAATAACAACGTGTTTCATTCCATTCAATAAGATCTCATTCTCTCGAGTGGAATAAACTCTAGATTCCTTGTATTTGTCCCATCGTGATTACTGGTTCAATAGATCCCAATTCAAAACGCATGTGATAAGCTCATGTTCTTACTTATGAACAAAACATTTTTACTTGCAAGTCCCTAGTGTTGACGAAATTAGATTGGTGAGTATCACAGAGGTCCACAACCTCTAATTTGAGCATAAGAAATTCCGCTCAAAACAACGTACTAAACATACTCGTTTTATCATGTGGAATCCCACTACTAGGTTAAATAGTAGAGGTCTTTGCTTTCCCGGTCATCGAAACATGTATATTACCAAGAGAGGATACTGTAATCGTCACAACATCACATAACTATTCTCTTCAACGTTTCCTTGAAAGAAAAATAATCACTCGATCTATTCTTGTCAATATATATATTTTCGCATATACAATCACTTTCATGAGACTCACTTTCATAAGATTTAAAATCTCCTCTCTGAATAGGATTAATGTCGGTTCATCGAAATTCGACCTACTAACATGATTATTGACCAATGTTTCTCGTCATTGCACCAAACTAAGGCATCATTTACGGCTTCTTTAAATGCGCAGGATATGAAACCCAAGGTTTTACCAGGGGAAATTGGAGACATAAACAAATCTTTTCTCATATAATGTTTCAAACTTTCAACAACCAATCGAATCTATTCATTCAATTCTGAAAAGTTTACCAACTCGCAGTGCTAGAAGGAATATCTAATTTTCCTTGATTGATAACTTATCAACTTTTGTTCATCAAACGTTATACGACCAAGGAAATTATCTGCTTTCACATGGAATGCATCTCTAGGAGGGTTCCACTTCATTGAATAGATCTTCAATATACTGAATCATTCGCTCAAATATTGGTCATATTAGTTCCATACCGGTTTTATCTATATGCCGTCAATATTGAATTCCACACATTCACCCTAGCATATCTTTAAATATTGACTTAATCGAATGTTGGTACATTGCACCTGCTTTCTTCAAACAAACCAAAATGGATAATTGGGAAACCTTATACCGACAAACTTAAACAATATGTCAGTGGCGACGGTAAATATAGGTCCTCCAACCATGCTTCATTCAACTATGTGAAATCAATTCAAACTCTGCAGCTATTGTTCAACATTGAGACCACCGATAGGTCCGTTGTAATAGCCAGGAAAAAGGTATGATTGAACAAATAGTAGGGAATGTAGCGGTAAAGTCTAGACAATGAATAACGAGGGATATGGGAATGAAAGAACGAAAAATGAAACGAAAAATAGAAAAATAAAGCAAAAGATAAAGGAGGGGTAAAATAAAAAGAATGAGGGGTCAAAATGTGAATTATGGAAGTTAAGATGTCTATAAATAGGGGTGGGAAGGCCCAAAAAACGAGTTAATTATCATTAAGACAAGGAAATCCGGAAATTGTCACGAATTTTGGGAAGGCAAATTATTGTCGCGAATTTCAACCCTTGCAAATTGTCGCGAATTTCATGTCAAGAGCAAATTGTCGCGGATTTTAACCCTTGCAAATTGTCACGAATTTTGATCAAGAGAATTATCGCGGATTTGGACGCAGAGAGCAAAATTGTCGTGAAATCGTTGAAGAGCAAATTATCGCGAAAAAGTTTGAGGAACAAATTATCGCGAATTTTGTCCTAGGACAAAATTGTCGCGGATTTCAAGGAAGAAGTGAATTATCGCGGAAATACTAAGATTGGGTGTTTTTGTTGCGTCTCAACACCGGATCGTGAGAGGAAAAGGACACGTAGGGTCTACGGGAACCACAGAGAGATTATAACAAGCGAAAGCAAGCGGTAAGCGGAGTGAACACAATGTTGTAAGGGAAGGTTCCGATTTAGGGAAACGGGAAGGGTTTGTAAGAAAGGAAGTGAAAGACACGAATGAATGAGGCAAATGTTAATAAAACTCGGGGTGGGAAAGGCATCGTGCTTAGTATACGACTCGCCAACGGAAGGGCATGCCTGATGAAGGGAACAATAAGTTCCAAGAATGGAAAGATACGTACGAAAAGGGCAGAACAGATCCGGGTGGAAAAAGGGGTAGCGCCTAAGTACCCACCCAGGGAAGGGAAGCATATGGCCCGTCGAGTCAACCAACAGCTAACGGTTGGCTTGGGCGGTACATGTACCGAGTATGTTACTCTCGGCAACAGTAAAGTTAAAGGATAAGGGGGATGATAAGGGTAAAAGATTAAGAAGAAGAAAGATAAGAAACAGTTATAAGTAATGACTTATGCGCGTGTGTACCATTTATTTAAGAAATGAAAAGATAAGTATAGCGTGTGTGAAGTTTCCTTTAACAGATTGTGACCGCTTTATAGATTTTGTAGGTTACGCGGATGAGGAGGCCATGGGAAGGAGGTCGTCGGTTGTCCGGTGATAGAGTACGGTCTTTGAAAATACTCTAAATTATGTTGTTAGACTTGAATGATTCTGAACTATGTTTTAAGTTTACATTCGAACATTTCATTTTATTTAGGATGTTTTTACCAAAATTAGCTAGGCCCAAATTGGGGTTGTTACAAATGTATCGGAGCATAACATCGCTACCAAACCGGTAGTGGTGCGGTCCTATGTAGAAAGGTCTAGGAAACTCATAGGAGGACAACTGACCATGTTACAAATAGTTTCTCCCTGAGTACTATTCATCGTCGGAGTTACTATTCATCGTGCATTTCACTATTCATCGCCTTAGTACTATTCATTGCAGGAGTTGTTATTTATCGCGGATTTCACTATTTATCATAGAAGTTACTCTTTATCGTGGATTTCACTATTCATCTCGGAGTTGCTATATATCGCGGATTTACTATTCATTGCGGAGTTACAGTTCATCGCGGATTTTAGGAATGGCTGATTTAAGGAATTCCAACTCCGAGTTTTTTCTTCGATTTTGATTTCGAACCCTTTTCAAATGATCAGAAACTTGTATTTATATAGGATTTAGGCCCAGCAACTCACCTATAGGTTCAAAGCCCAGTTTTATCCAATTTGGTCTCATTTGGCCATACTTCTATAAAAACACCCAATCTAGCCCGAATGCTGCTCGATCGACCCGTGACCCTTGGGGTCACTCCGACTCGTAATTATCCGAAAATAGTCGTGTCTCCTCCGAAAACTTTCCATTCGGCTTCCAAATGGCCAAAGCCAATAAAAATGAATTAGATTACAGAAAATACCATTGTGGGCGTATTGATTGGACCTGTTGATGTCAAAATTACGAAAATACCTCCGATGACATTTCAACCAGAAATCGCCTCCGAATACCGAAAATGCCATTGTGAGTGTACCGATCGAACCCGAGGGTGTCCAAATTACAAAAATACCCCCGATACTATTTCAACCCGAAATCACCTCATAATACCAAAAATACCATAGTATGTGTAACAATCGGACCCAGGGGTGTCCTGTCACGCCCCGAAATCGGGCCTAGCCGTTTTCGGTGTGTGACATGCGATGCTTCACTCTTCTTTGGAACACAAGGCACTTTATCATATTATAATGTAATTACAACATACAACATCGGAATAAAACTCATAAATAAACTTATACAACATTGTCTAATTCATTTAGAATCTTCCTCTCGCTAACATCTTAACAAACTCACTTTACTACCGACTTTGTAATCACTCTCGGTATCAACCGACGACTAACTCTTCCCAAAATTTCCTTAATCTCTTTCCTTTCCTACAAAACTGTAGAGTGGTCATAATCGAATAATAGAAACTTCGGTTAAAACTCTTTAAAAACTTATCTTTACTTTGAAAACACATTTTCTTTTGAAAACTTCTTTAAACACTCATCGTAAAACATCTTTATAAAAATAATACTTGAAACTTAACTCATTTTGAAGCTCTTCGTAATATCGTTATGAAAATCGTTAAAACTCATTTATCCTTGAAGCTCGTTCGAAATCTCACTTAAAAACATCTTTCATACTCACCTAAAAACATCTTTCATACTCATTTGAAAACATCTTTCATCTTTCGAATTCTTATTTTAAAATCTCGTAAAACTTACTTGAACTTTACTTTAAACATTACTTGAAACATTACTTATCATTTTCTCATATGTCTTTTACTTTTCTTGCCGGCTCTGTTTTACATGCCCGGTGACATGTCTTGCCCAAGCCGACCGTTAGCTGTTAGTCGACTCGAAGAGCCATATGCGTCCCATCCCCGAACGAGTACTCGGGCGCTACCCATTTTCTCGCTCGGATCCGTTCTGCCCATTCCGTACTTACCATTTCATTCTTGAACATTTCATTCACTTCATCAGGCATGCCCTTCCTTTGGCGATTCGTGTGCGAGGCACGATGTCGGGTTCGGTCGGACGGTCCATCCTTCCTCACCCGGAGTCTTATTCTTTCATAACATTTCATAAAAATATCATATAAGGACACCCTTTCCCGGCGGGTGCTCTCACCCGCAGAGACAACGTATCTCAAAACATTTTAATTTAAACATTTCATCGTAAAAACTATAAAATATCATGAACCTTCTATTATTTGATTGATCATCCCGCGTACCTTTAGTTTGTNAACTCATTTATCCTTGAAGCTCGTTCGAAATCTCACTTAAAAACATCTTTCATACTCACCTAAAAACATCTTTCATACTCATTTGAAAACATCTTCATCTTTCGAATTCTTATTTTAAAATCTCGTAAAACTTACTTGAACTTTACTTTAAACATTACTTGAAACATTACTTATCATTTTCTCATATGTCTTTTACTTTTCTTGCCGGCTCTGTTTTACATGCCCGGTGACATGTCTCGCCCAAGACGACCGTTAGCTGTTAGTCGACTCGAAGAGCCATATGCGTTCCATCCCCGAACGAGTACTCGGGCGCTACCCCTTTTCTCGCTCGGATCCGTTCTGCCCATTCCGTACGTACCATTTCATTCTTGAACATTTCATTCACTTCATCAGGCATGCCCTTCCTTTGGCGATTCGTGTGCGAGGCACGATGTCGGGTTCGGTCGGACGGTCCATCCTTCCTCACCCGGAGTCTTATTCTTTCATAACATTTCATAAAAATATCATATAAGGACACCCTTTCCCGGCGGGTGCTCGCACCCGCAGAGACAACGTATCTCAAAACATTTTAATTTAAACATTTCATCGTAAAAACTATAAAATATCTTGAACCTTCTATTATTTGATTGATCATCCCGCGTACCTTTAGTTTGTGCTTTCCTTACCATTGTATTCCCTAAATCATCTTAACTTTTCTGCATTTCAATACATACACCAAGATATGGCTAATAACCGAACCATAAAAGAAGCATATCGGTGGAATCACCAAATCAACAATACTTGTTATACCTCTGCTGATGTTTCTGTGCCAAACAGAATTCTGTTTCGAACCAGTGGCATTTAGGAGCACCTCAAATCGTTAAAATCTTCTCCTAAGACTCAAATCTTGGGTAATACCTATTTCCACCAAATTAGACGGGCCATTCCTTGAAACCTAATCTTTAAATGGTTAATTGATCTTCTAATGCTCATTCAAATGTCCAATAAACATTGACAAGTAAATAGGCCTTTGAGAAGCATCAAATCTGAAAACTTGCGGTGCAAAGGAGTGTGATAAGGAGTGCAGCGTTTTATAACATCAAATATGTCCCCTTCGATTTTGGTAAATCAACAGACCGCGTATGTATGAAAGCGGATGGCTTGTTGCCCTTTGAAAGGTTAGACGAATGAAGAAGGCAAGGCTAAAATGAGAGAATTTCTTGTGTGGCTACGACTGTGGCTAGCTTAGAATATCTAGGGCTCTTGGAATATAAATATGGTATTTATAAATATATAATTATCCAACGGGCCAACCCGAAAAGCTTGTCCTATTCATAGTGTCATTTCTATAGTTCTTACCGAGAAGTAGTGCTCTATTTACTAATATAGTGGTATCTCGATTTATTCCGAATTTCCGGTCGTCACAATTCATCTCGTATACCCTAATAATGTATTGTATATTAATATTATCAATTTCATATTAAGTAGTTTCTCTAATATATTTTAATCATTAATTATTATCATTATATTAATATTATTCTGTCTTTTATTTCAAAATATATTCAATATATTCTATATTAATTTATCGTAATCTATATTTTATTCTCGACTATATACTTTCCATCATCGCATCGTCTCCCGTTCATCTATAACATATAAATTTTCCGATAATATCTTTATTATTAAATATAATTAAATTTTTCTATTACTTTTAAACTAAAATATATTTTCAATATATTCTCCAATATTTATTAGAAATCCAACTCTCCTAAATTTCGGGTTATGACATGTCCAAATTACGAAAATACATGTGTCGCCATTTCAACCCGAAATCACATCAGAATACCGAAAATACCATTTAGCCACGTCAGACGTGCCCCACGGGTGTCATAATTACGTAAATAACCCCGAGCAATATCACCTGTCATATGTCGATTGGCACCAGAATCAACAATCCAATACCCATGAGAAAACATACCGGCTGATAAGTGTGGTTTGGGCGTTGGAGAGGGTGCACATGCGAAAATGTTTTTCAAGAAGGTGCATTGTTCATCAGAGAAGCTGAGGGGAAGATGTATAGCAGTTGAAGCGGCAGCAACATTGGCGGTCGGCATTCTCCCAACGGTCGGCTGTCGACTACGCCCTCATCCATTCCCTAGACCTCTCCCTGGATCCCTACCGTTCCCAAGGTTATTTGTCCCAAGGTAAGCCAGCACTACAGCAGAGTTCTTGATTGGCACTCTGGGTCGGTCTCCGCACAAATCAGGGTACCCATTAACAGCAAAGCAGGATTCAATTGTGTGTCCTGTCATCTCACAAGCTATACATACAATCTTCGAGAATTTGTCCATTGAGTCAGTGTGAGCAGTGAACCCAACAACTTCACGTCATTCTTCTTTTCCTTTCATAAGAGTTTTATGTCTCTCCTCCAATATTATTTTAGAATATACTTGATTTAATGATGGTAGATTCTCTATACTTAGAATATTTGATCTAGCAGTCCCATAAAGTCCATCATCCAGTCCGAGCAAAAATTGGTGCACTCTTTCGTCCTCTTGTCTACGCAAAACCATTATGAGCCTCGCATGAATTCTGTCTGCAGCAGCAAATGAATCCGTCTTCATACGTCGAGAGCTCACCATAATTTGCGCAATTTTCCAAAGTAATCCACCACGCTATCTCCATTATGGTGACAAATTGTCAGTTCCCGTTTCATCTCATGAACTCGGGGTCCATTTCCCATGGAATAACATTGATACAATTCTTGTCAAAGCAGCTTTGCAGAATCAATGAACGAAACTCTTGAGCGAATTTGGGTTTCTATGGTATTCCAAATCCATTGAACCAAGAGAGAATTAATTGCTATCCAATCGTCAATCAATCCAACCCCATGATGGGGTTTGACAATGCTTCCATCCACAAAACCCAGTTTTCATTTAGTTCTTAATGCCATCTTCATGGCGTGTGCCAATTCTCCGTAATTTTCACCCTCAAAACAACGGCGTAAATAACCAAATCAGAGAGGTTCGATGGAGCCAATGCCCCTATATGAAATTCCATTAATATCAAAATGAGCAGGAGGTATCCCTCCTCCAAGTGCATTCTGCGGAACATTAACTACAAGATTTGATGCATTCAAACCACCAACATTTGGGCGCCAAAGACCCATATTCTGTCCGAATTGGACATTTTGCGCCGTGTGCGGCTCTCCCACCGATGGGGTATTTGTCGCAGAGTAAAACAGAGGTGTTTGGGGATTATGGACACCTCTTCCTCTATTTCTTGGTTCGCCTGGAGTTAGTTGACCCAACCCAGGTGTCAATGGGGGAAATCTTCTTCAGACGTCGGAATCCATCCACTCATATCAACAGAGCTACTATACCATGTTCAAAGTTTAGAGAGTTTCAGAGAAGAAATCAATCGAATAATTCTGCACCCTTGAATGGAGGATAACAATCATTACATATTTATAATGCATTGGTTTAACCTAGCGACGATCAACATAAAAAATAGATACGACCTAAACTAAATCCAGCCAACATCAACATATCGATCGCTATTACAAAAATTACCGATCGACATGTTTTACAAAAGTTGCCAATCGACATATTCATGTCGGTCGACACTTTATAAAAGAAAAGAAACAAAAACATCGGTGACACATTTGAGATATGAATCAAAGGTTCCATCATCATCCTTCATGATCCCCTTCTACTCTTGTTCTCACTTCTTTTTACTAGGAATTGCAACTCTCTTACCCATTAGAGTTCTGCAATTATTCTTAGTCCGCTGTCCTCGGCACAGCAATCCTTGAATATTCCTCATGCCTCTATAGCACTGTATCTCTTTCAACCTTCTAATCACCAGTGCATTGAACCTCCTTTGCAACCTAAAAGAAAAGACACATGACTGGGAGATTGCCTTCAGTCATGTACTTCGATACATCGTGACGCAAGGTACTGAGGTCCTCCTCAGATAAATCAATGGTTAACTTATTTTCGAAGGTTAGGTCATTAAGCATTTGGCAAGCAGTTGTGCGACCTACGCCGTGAATGTAATGGAGAGAATACTCTACTCTCTTGTTGTTAGGTATTTCGACTCACAAACACGAGCGCAATTGACACTCAGTCCACCGTCTAAAAGAGAAATAAATCGTATTAGAGTACTCGCAATCGAAAGAGAAAAACGACGGCGGAATGCCTCAATCGACGACCTTTGGAGGCAAAAAGGAGATTTTCGGTGAGACGTAAATTAGATTAGGTTGTAGTGAAAATGAAGGAAGAAGTTAGGGGTGGTCATGGAGCAACTTAATCGCTTGACCTAGCTCACCCGTTACAAATACGGGATAACAACGGGATGGATAATGATTACTGATATATCCCGTTGCCGTTGTACAAGTAATCGGTATCCGTTCCCTGCCCCAGATAATGTATACTCGTTCTCCGTCCCTCATCCTCCTCATCCTTTTGTTATCTATCCACTATCCGCCCCGCATCTGCTATAAATTAACCATTAGGTTAGTAGTTGATCTCATCTAAAAATATTTTGGTATTTAATTTTAGATCACTCAATTTTTTTAGATATTTAGAATTTAATTGTTGTGAGGAGACAAGTGATATATGAGATTAGGCCCACGATGTGTGGGCTTACGTACTCGGGAGAGCGAAACTCTACCTTGGTTTTCACCATAATAATCGAGAAATACAATTACAATGAAGAAATATGGGTATTCCAGGCAAAAACGGCACGAAAAACTATCAAATGCACTTGGATGTGCAGTTACTGTCAAAAACTCGCGACTCAGTGCAGAAACTCGCGACTACTGAGATGCAGTGCAGAAACTCGCGACTCAGTGTAGAAACTCGCGACTACGACTAGGTTGACACAAACTCGCGACAATTTACAATAAGTCTCGACTGGCAGAATACAGTTAAGTGAGCACTTTTCCTTGGGAAGTGTGTTAAGAGTCTTACCCTTTTTCTGTGTCGTATGGCTCATATTTATAGAAAAAATTTGGCCCAACATGTCAACTTAGGGTCCAAAAGCCCGATCTTAGTCAAATTAGCCAAACTTACATAGAAAATATACAATCAAACCGGAATAAAATGTCATATCATTCCGGAGCTTCAGGAATGCATCCCGATTGAGAATTAGCCGGAACGGTCGGTGAGAAAATACCGGAAAAGCTCATAAACAAATTTCTTGCCTCTAGATATTGAATATACAACCAGAAATATCAGCACGACTTACCGATGCGCTCGTTAGGTGCCAAATTACGAAAATACCATTGGTCCCGTCGTGGCATGAATCTGCTTGAAACTTATAGAAATGTGAGTATAATGCTCATATGCAGATCCGGGTGGTCCAAATTATGGGAATACCCCCAAAATTACATCACGACATCAATATGCGAGGATACCAAAAATACCACATAACCACGTTGGATGAGCTCCCGGAGTGTTGTAATACTGAAAATACCCTCGGGTAATATCAATAGTCCCCTGGTATTCAGAATCAGATTCTGAGTCGTAAACCACATCATACTCGCTCGTCTCGAATGTCGATAACCGTTTGAAAATTTTTTTGAGAAAACCATGGGAAGGGTTGGAATCCTCTCGTCGATAAGGTGGTTTTGACACTAGAAACGTCATATTCTAATATCAAGCAAAAATCTCGGGATTTTTTGACTCGGGGGTCCACCCCTATAAATACCCAGTTCTGTCCTCATAATAGCTTTACTCGCGCGAACTCTTCACCCTTTCGTGACTTTTTGGTAGAATCTCGCGACTACTACGATCAAATAGTGCACTCGTGATATTTTGTCACAAACTCGCGACTACGTTCAAAAACTCGCGACTGCTGTGCTTGAACAATACCTGAACTTATTTCACTTGCAAAAACTCTCGAGTGCCTTCAAAAACTCGCGACACCTTACACAAACTCGCGACTGCCTTGGATGAATAGTAACTCTCGCGACTTTTGGTACGAAAACTCGCGAGAAAATAAAATTTGGAAAAATTAATTTTGAACATAATTAACCGATGTCTTCCGATTCCGCCCGATCTTCGAACCCCGATTCCTCATCTTCTCATTCCTCGGACTCCTCATCCAACTCCAGCATGTCGCCCTTTCAACATCACACTTCAAACCTAAATCAGCACATTTTTGAACGAATCACCCAACTTGAAAACTCTCTCGGCCCCCAGAGTCCCGCGGTCAATGCCCTGAAATCTTTTGATCAACCTTATAGCATGAACAGTCGGAAGTGGAAGTCCATTGTAGAGGAATACCACCTCCCTTATGACTGCGTTTTGTATCAGCCCGGACCTACTCACCGAATTTTGACTCCACCGGTAGCCACTCACACTCTTTGCCTTGAATGCTTAGAGTTTGGGCTCTGTTTTCCACTTCATCCTTTCATCGTAAAACCCCTTACTCATTTAAAATCCACCTTTTCCAGCTCGATCCAAATTCAATTTCCTTCGTAACCGCTTTTATCATTTTCATGGAAACGAGTCGTATTCCCTTGACCATCAACCGTTTCTTCCAAATTTTTCAAATTAGCACAGCCAATCATTACGGTGTCAATGGCTGTATTTTCATCCGACTAAGGCACCAAAGCAGCCGTTTTCCATTATCTACTACTCAGTCGAATCACGACTGGAAAAAACATTTCTTTTTTGTAACTGGTGTGGGAACTACATGGTTGTCCCCACTCAGCCTTCCTTGGCGATTCCCAGTCGAAGGGGAACTATTTCTCCCTAAAACATACTAATCCATTCCGCGGGCAACCATTCTAAAGACCACTCTAGCATCGTTTTGCTCGATCTTTCCGCTAATCTCCTTAAATTTTAACTCTATCAAATCTCCAATTCTTTGTAGAGTATCATTATGCTCTCCAGTTGTCGAAGTATTTGTTAGGAATGGAGGTCGGGTGATAGTCGAAGGGCTCGATGGTGAAAGATCGACCCGGGGAAACCTAACATAAAGCGGTGGTGTTGATCGACTTGATGGATCTCGGATCTATTAAGGATATCGATCGGACGATTGTGATGAATTTATTTGATAGAGGTCATATTAGACTTGGATCGGGATTCGAGAGTATCGAGGGGAAATATCTTTCCTTAATTGACGCATTAAATATATGGAATAAGATATTGAGATATATCTTATTGGTTGTATATATGGAAGAAGATATTGAGATATATCTTGTTGGTTATATATATGAAGAGAAAGAATAGATATGAAGATATATATGAAAAAATATATGCAAATATATCTTTTTATATATATATGGAAGATGTGGTCAAAGATATGGAAATAGAATATTGTAGAATATTCGGTAGAATATTTCCTAGATTAGATCTTAGTTGGACTCTATAAATAGAGGTCTCATGAAGACAATTGTAATCAATCAATTCTATTCTTCTTGTGATAGTGAGTTCAGACCGAGGTTTTTCGGTCACGTGGTTTTTTCCCGGTTTTGGGTTTCCACGGTAAATCTTGTGTCTTTTACCTTTTTTCATTTACATTCGGTTCTCATCGCATTAATTCGATCCGACCCCGGATAACTGGAGACCCCGGATAACGGGAATTCTTTTCTTCTCCGGGAAGGAGGGTATTTTCCCAACAATTGGTGGTGGCTGTGGGGTTGTCCCGTGGGGTAGGTTGTGACGGATCGTGGCGATGGGGGAATACCAAGTTATCTCGAAGATGTTTGATGGCGATGACTATCGGTATTGGAAGATGCAGATTGAAGGAACTCTACGACGGCATGATCTCGGAGCGGCTNGAGAGTACGAGGGGAAATATCTTTCCTTAATTGACGCATTAAATATATGGAATAATATATTGATATATATCTTATTGGTTGTATATATGGAAGAAGATATTGAGATATATCTTGTTGGTTATATATATATAGAAGAAGATATGAAGATATATTCTGAAGATATATATGGAAGAATATATGCAAATATATCTTGTTATATATATATAGAAGATGCGGTTAAAGATATGGAAATAGAATATTGTAGAATATTCGGTAGAATATTTCCTAGATTAGATCTTAGTTGGACTCTATAAATAGAGGTCTCATGAAGACAATTGTAATCAATCAATTCTATTCTTCTTGTGATAGTGAGTTCAGGCCGAGGTTTTTCGGTCACGTAGTTTTTTCCCTGTTTTGGGTTTTCACGGTAAATCTTGTGTCTTCATTGACATTCGGTTCTCATCGCATTAATTCGATCCTACCCCGGATAACGGGAGACCCCGGATAACGGGAATTCTTTTCTTCTCCGGGAAGGAGGGAATTTTCCCAACAGTATTTGCTTGCGACTCCAGTACATGATCATTATCCTCAACCGTCACCTCATCATCAATTGGTTCCGGGGTAACATTGTTCCTCCGAGTTCTCCTACGAGCTTCAACTTCTTCCAATTGAGCGATTAAGATACGTCTTCGCTCTTACAAATCCTCATCGTCTTCGTTCAGATCGGCGGATATAGAGCATGCGGGTGGTGAAATGCGGGCATTATTACTGACAGCAACTCGTCCAATTCTCCCAAATTCATAACATCTAGATAAACACCGAGGCGGAGGAGGATAAAATATAGGTGCCCTTCTGGATGAAAACCCGCTCCTGGACAGTCGAACAGTAACATTTTGAGCTGGAGGCTCCTCCAGCCAGGATTGATGATTGAGCCCCTGGTAACGCAGCACCTTCATTATTCGCTCCAGGATTCGGCTCTATTTCAATCTCTTCGTCAACAACATCATCATCAGAATTCCGAGTAGTAATAATAGTAGAAATCCAAACTCAGCAATAAAGCTCTCAATGGGATAAAATCTCGATTCCCCACGGACGGCGCCAAACTGATCTCGTCTAAAAATATTTTGGGTATTTATTTTTAGATCACTCAATTTTTTTAATTATTCGATATTTTATTGTTGTGAGACACGAGCGATATACGAGGTTGGGCCCACGAAGTGTGGGCATACGTCCACGGGAGAGCGAAGCTCTACCTTGGTTTTCACTATTATAATCGAGAAATACAATTAAAATGAAGAAATATGGGTAATCCAAGCGAAAACGGCACGAAAAACGATCAAATGCACTTGGTTGTGCAATTACTATCAAAAACTCGCGACTCAGTGCACAAACTCGCGACTACTGAGATGCAGTGCAGAAACTCGCGACTACCGAGATGCAGTGGAGAAACTCGCGACTCAGTGCAGAAACTCGCGACTACTGAGATGTAGTGCAGAAACTCGGGACTCAGTGCAGAAATTCGCGACAACTGAGATGCAGTGCAGAAACTCGCGACTACGACCATGTTGACACAGACTCGCGACTGGCAAAATGCAGTTTAGCAAACACTTTGCCTTAGGAAGCGTGATAACAGTCTGAACCCTTTTTCATTGACCTGTGGCTCATATTTATAGAAAAACTTGGCCCAACATGTCAACTTAGGGTCCAAAAGCTCGATCTTAGTCAAATTAGACCAACTTACATAGAAAATATCCAATCACATCGGAATAAATGTCATATCATACCGGAGCTTCGGGAATGCATCCCGATCGAGAATTAGCCGGAACGGTCGGTGAGAAAATACCGAAAATCTCATAAACTAAATACTTGCCTCTAGATATCGAATATACATCCAGAAATATCGCCACGACTTACCGATGCGCTCCTCGGGTGCCAAATTATGAAAATTCCTTTGGCCCAATCTGGGCCCGAATATGCCCGAAATTGATGGAAATCTTAGTATAATGCTCATATGCAGACCCGGGTGGTCCAAATTACTAGAATACCCCCAAAAATACATCGTGACATCAATATGCGAGGATACCGAAAATACCACATAGCCACATCAGACGAGCTCCCGGGGTGTTGTAATACTGAAAATACCCCTAGGTAATATCAGCGGTTATCCAACGGTTTTCAAGTTTGATTTTTTTTTAAATAGTAAAATATTCATCTTTAAATAAATCAAAAAAATCTTAAAACAACAATATTAAATTAAATAACTCTTTCGATTACTATAATTTAAAACCTTAATGTTTTCCTCATCGAGACCAATAATATCATTTTTCATATCCACTATGGTCGGACAAATACCTAAAAACAAATGTAAACAAATAATTATTAAACATATATTAACAAATGTAATTAATGAATAAATAAAAAAAATTATTAACTCATTTTTTATCAAAATCCATAACCAACTTTTAGCACAATTAAAGCTTCCAAAGTTGTTAGATGTAATCTACTACAATGAGGACTTAAAAATCGACCACTTGTGCTAAATGTTTACTCTGAAGCAATAGTTGAAACACCCAAAAAATCTAAAAAATCAATAGGAAAACGAAACCCAGAAAATAAAATCCACATAACAAGAATTCGAATCTTGAAGAAGATGACGAAATAATGGCAAGAATCAATTGAGTCAATTCAAGTGGATTGAATTGCTAATAATTCAAGAAATCATGGAGAGGGGAGATGATAAATTAAAAAGAATTTGAAAAAAGGAAAAGTGGAATGAATTGCTAACAATTGAGTCTTAATTAGTCTAATTAAGACAAATATTTTAATAATATTAAATATATTTAAAAATATAAGTGAAGTTGATATGGTTATTTAAATGGATAACCGAACGAGCAGCGGAATGATTTTGTATCAAATCACTACCCGTCCCATTTAGGGTGGATATGTAATTTTCTTCCCCGCCCTGTTTCCACTATCCGTTTAATTATCTAATAAACTTTAAACGGGGCAGTTATCCGCCGGGTAGCAGTGCGGGTAGTCCAATTTTCATCCCTAGGATAAATATGTCCACCCGTGGGTTGGCTCGCATACTATGATGTTTGGATCCGTCGAAGTGGATTCGTCGAAACTCCGAAACCGAATCATTGAAGTGAAAATATTATGATAATGAGATTTTGAAAGCGGTTCTTAACCCATTATTCTATAAATATAAATATATAAATTAGAATGATAATAATTATTTGAAGATATTTGAACATTTAAAAATGTATGGGTTGAACTATACATTTATTATATGCCAGCTATGTTATCTATATCAACATGTTGATTCTGGAAAAAGGTACTATAGGTCGATTGTAATTTAATATTTATAATATCTAAACCAAAAATAAGTGATGGATAGGGGGAAGAAAACGAGAGAGAGATGAAATTAGTGAAAGGAATGAAAAATCTAAGTAATTAGGGATGATGCGTCAAAGTGCAATTAGGAACCCTTACCTTGCGACCCGAAATACCCGAGGAAATCTTTAAAGCCCAGATGTTTGATATCGAAGGGCCCGAAAGGTGAATGGAAAGAGTGGAAATCAATAAAATAGGACTAAGCCGAGGAGCGAAAAGACAAGATGGGTACCAAACACACAAGAGTTGAGAAAAAATATGATGGCAGAGGCACATAGTTTGGCATTCTCAGTTCACCCAGGGAGCACAAAAATGTATCGAGACTTGAAAACACACTGATGGTGGAATGGAATAAAAGAAGAAATCACAAACTTCGTGGCAAGGTACAATACATGCGAACGATTTAAGGCCGAACACCAACGCCCTGGAGGAGTTAAAACACCTTGAAACTCGGAGTGGAAATGAGACAATATCGGCATGGACTTCGTTGTTGGATTACCCAACAGTCCACGGAAAAACTACACTATATGGGTAGTGGTCGATCGATTAACATAGGCCGCACACTTTCTAGCCGTCAAGGTGACAGATGGGGTAGATCGACTAGCTCGGATATATGTGGCCAACATTGTTAAGTTGCATAGAGTACTATCAACCGTCGTATCTGACAGGGACCCCAAGGTTCACCTCGAGGTTCTGGCAGAGTTTGGAGAAGTCACTTGGAACTAAGTTGGCGATGAGTACGACATATCATCCACACACGGACGGTCAGACAGAAAGGATGAACCAAACCATTGAGGACATGTTCCTGGCGTGTTTGTTGGACTTCAATGGAGGCTAGGAGGAATTACCGTTGCTCGAATTCACATATAGCATTGGCATGGCACCGTATGTATCTTTGTATGTACGGAAGTGCAGAACCCCGTTGTGTTGGGATGAAATCGGAGAAAGAAAAACCACATGCATAGAATTAGTGGAGATCACTAGGAGAAAGTAGCAATAATCCGAAATAATATGAAGATAGCACAAGACATATACAAAAGTTGGGTAGACACGAAGAGAAGAACACTAGAACGGGAGGTTGGTGACCACACTTACCTAAATATTTCCCCAAATAAAAGAGTGTTACAGATCACACGGGCGGGAAAATTGTATCCCCGGTGATATTGCCCGGGGTTATTTATGTAATTATGATACACTCGGGGTTCATCTAACGTGACTTAATGGTATTTTCGGTGTTCTATTATATTCCAGGAGTAATGAGATTTCGGGGGTAGTATCGTAATTTGGGCATCACGCGCTCACGTATGAGGATTATGATAGTGTTTTGAGCAGTTTTGGATGATTTCGGTTGGTGATTCTAGGGGTACTTTCGTAATTTGGCAGTCGAAAAGCTCATCCGTGGGGAACGAGACTTAGTCTAATCTTGTCTAAAAATATTTTGAATAATTATTTTAGATTAGTCGATTTAATTTATAATCTTTAATTCAATTGTTGTAGGGACATTAACGATATACGAGGTTGGATCCACAATGTGTGAGCTTACGTCATCGGGCGAGAAGAGCTCTACTTTGGTTTTCACTATAACAATCAAAGTATACAGTTAAAATCAAGGGATACCCACAATGCGAATGAAAACGAGTCAAAAAACGATCAAATCCACTCCGTTGAGCAGGAGCTGCCAAAAACTCGCGAGTTAGTGCACAATGTCGCAACTACCAGGATCAGTGCACAATGTCGCGACTACCAGGACCAGTGCACAATGTCCCGCCTACTAGGATCAATGCACAAAGTCACGACTGCTTTAACGAAATAAGATACGAAACTCCGGGAACAATAGAATAGTGCAGAATATCGCGAGTGAGCACAAACTCGCCACTGGAAATAACAAAATCTCGCAACTAGACAGAAAGTCGTGAGTCCCGAGGCAAATTCGAGTGAAAACTTTGCCTTGGGGAGCATACCAAAAGTCTAAACTTTTTTTGCAGTGTCTTGTGACTTATATTTATAGAGAAAATCAACCAATAAGTCAATTCAAGGCCTAGAAACTCAATTTCAGTCAACTTAACACAAATCACTTAGAAAATATCCAATTCAACTGGAATAATGTCATAACATCCCGAAACTTAAGTTGTGCATCCCGATCGAAAGTTAGTATGCAATAACGAATACTGGAAAATACCGTTGACTAATTCCTTGTCTCCAAATATTGAATATTTAGCCTAAAATGTCTCCAAAACTTACCCGCACGCTCTTCGGGTGCCAAATTATGAAAATACCATTGGACCCGTTCAGGACCGAAATTGTCCAAAACTTCTAGAAACATCATTAGAAAACTCATACGTGGGCCCGAGAAGTCTGAATTAAGAGAATACCCACGAAATCACATTATTCCATAAATACACGAGAAAACCGAAAATACCATTTAACCACGTTGGACGAACTCCCGAGGTATCATAATACCGAAAATACCCCGGGTAATATCATAGTCGCATTGAGAGCTCTTGTGCTAAGGGGGGCAATATAAAGGATTCATGAATCCCAAGTATTTTATCATTTTCCATCGCCGTTTCGGACAAATTACTGATGATTGTCGAGAATTGGTGTCAGATGTTGAGAGGTTATTGAAGCTTGGCTACCTTGATGAGCTAATTAGTACGGTGGAAGGAATGCACGAGACCGAAGCTAGGAAGGTAGGTTAGATTATTCAACCCGAGAACACAATGACTCTCCCTAAGACCGATTTACCATGACCTGAGGCAAAACGTCATGAGTATGGAGGAGCTTACTCAGTATGTACATAGTTTATAAACAAACCTCAGGCTACCAGCTGCAAAGCAACTCTGACCTGATCAAGATTAACATTCTATTTCATCTTTATTTACCCTTTGAAAAACCAATTTTGCCATCGAATCTGTCTATATATCTATCTCTGTGAATGAATGAGAAATAACATAATCCTAGACCTGGTTCAACATACAATATGATATCGCCACCTGGGGCAACCCAACCTATGACAAGGATTTCATCAACAACACAAGAAGAATATAAATGAAAAGTGGTAATAAGATTCATTGATTTTGATTCTTTCTCATCCACTGCTTCAAGGCATTATCAAAGTACATGTAGACAAAAGAAATCATATGTAACTAAAAGGCAGACAAGCAAGGATGGGTATAAGATACATGCATGACAACTGAGCGATCCAGGTTTGGAGATGTCACTCAGAATGGGAGATCCAGTAAATAAGGCCACTGCATGTATGTAGTCAGCAATGAGAGGAATATTAAGAAAGTGTCTCCCAGGACTAATTTTTGTGATGATTGTTACCTGATTAGAATGAACACACATTGAAGAACACCTGCGATTCCAGTCCATGTAGAAGGACCAGATTTAACTAGAGAATCTTGTATAAGTAGCCCGACTGAAGCAGCTAATGAAACAAATGAGACGACATAGGCAATGAAAAGCCAGAGCTTCAACCTGCAGCATTCAGATATTTTTTTCATGATAAGGAAATGTAATGCAACTTCAAGTACACCATCAAGTATAGAAAACTTTAGCTGATTTCTATCATTGGTACAGCAATATTTCTCTCAACCATACCAATAATCCATCAAGTAAATCTAACAGTAACAATACTATTTACTTCCATCAAGTTTACAATAACAGTTTAACTTGGAGTACCCCAAGATCCAAATATCACATTAATTAGCTTAAAATACACCCAATTAGCTTCAAGGATAAATGTCCTTCCCAAGAAGAGTAAAGAACTATGAAGTAACGCTAAGAAGTTTAACAAAAATTCAGAAATCCAAACAGAAAGCAATGTGAAGAACGAGTATTGATCCTGACCTCCACTCGCCATCATCGTACGGAGAATAATCAAGATCCCCTTTTCTAACGCAATTGAACATCAAAGCAGCAAAAGAGGCCAAAATCCCTTCAAAAGCCAAAGAAAACTTGAGAGCGAGAAAGAACAGGTTTCCCAATTAATCATCATAAATTACCCGGTAGATAATGGACGAAGGGAACATTGACGTAGCTACAAACGATGGCATCCACCCAAAACCACCACCCCGCGCCGAAAACCGCTCCAGCGATGCCTGGTCCAAAGATCGCGAGGAGCTCCCCAAAGTCCATCTTTTATTCCGTTTTTCTGCAACTATCACAAGTTGGCAGGGACGATAAACGCTGAATTTTAAGTGCGCGTTGAAGCCTGAGGAAAAATGGGTGCGCTATCGATAACCAAGAGAAGGGCTTGGTCGAACTCGGGAAACAACCTTTTTGTTATACTTCTATTTAATAATTTGCAAATAAAAAACCATTATTTATAGATAAGCTTTGGAAAAGAACTATGAAAAGCTTTTATAGAAAAAACGGTAAGTTAATACAAAATCAATATAATTATAATTGACATGTACTAAATTTGTATTATATTAATAAATGGGGTGATGTTTGCCACAACTCCTTAATTTACAAGCGGTAGAAGGGTATCTCTTCCAATTTACGAAATTACAAATATGATATATTTTTTGAATAAAAATATATATTTGTAGGATTCAAACTTCAATTAAATGCACATAAGACATTTCAAATTTTCAATACCGTTTATCATTGATACTTTAATGATCTCGTAAATTTTTAATATTTTATGCATAATTCTCGAATATCAAAGGTAAATTTTGTATTATTTTTTTACAGGTCTAATTTGTGTACTTTATGATGGATTTTCAGATCGTTTTGAATTTACAGAAAATCGGATGCTACAATATCAAGGGTAAAAAACAAACGGTATTAATAACTTTAAATGTCATTCATGCAATTTTGTAAATTTGGGGATATGCTATTTACATAGCTCATAAGTTGAGAGGCTAATTATGTAATTTTATCTTAACCAATGATTGATTAACTAACAAACTAATATTTTCCATTTTCTAATAAAACAAAATCAATATTAAACAATCTCTCAAGCACCATAATCATCATTCAATTGAAAATCTAAACAATATATGTTTAAATATTAGTTTATCTAAAGGTAAAATAATATTTTCAAATGCATAAACATCATCAAAAGTATTTAGCTTAAATCACATGCACATAAATCAAGAATTTGTCACATTTTTGTCAAAATCTTCAACATCATTATTTCTTCATGTGAAAAATGACAACTTTTACAATAATTAACAAAGTATCACGCATTTCATAGATTCAACGAAGTATATCTCTCATCAAAATCACATTCTTTTAGCATGTCATATTGGTTTGGTAAACTTAAGAATATGGTGATGTTTGCTAATGGCCCATTAACTTACATGCTATATAAAGACGATGTCCCCAAATTTCAAAGTTGCAGATTATATCCACTATTCGAGAAAATATGTATAGACATAACCTTCTAACTTTAATTAAATGCAAGAAAAACACCCAAACTTTCAAATACTGTTTAAGATTGGCCCCTATAAAGACACATTAAAGTTTGCGTATGACACTCCAAGTTATAAAATGACGATGGTTTCGCGGTTTATATTTCAATTTATTACTATTTAGCCCCTAAAGTTTCAAAAAGTTGCATATAGTACCTTCGAATTTAGTATAATTATGCAAGTTTGACACCTAAAGTTTGAGAATACGTATTATTGTGGCCCTCAAAGTTCGCAAGTTGTGCATTTCAGGCAAGAAATGTATTCCCGTATATTTCTTCAATCACATAAGTCATTTGATCAGATTCGATCGAAAACTAATTGCCTAACAAATGTAGAAATGTATTGATATATTCTATATTGTTAACGTATTTAAAATAAGATATTAGTAACTTATTGTTACGTGTACATATTCATTAAAAATATATAATGCATGATGTTACGTGTACAACCAGCTTATGTACTTGATAGTAAATGTTATTTTTAATCCTATTAGTTACATTAAGTTCTGAAAGCGTTAAAAATGACACTAAGATTTATAGTGGTATCCGATCACGTTGTCTTAGATAAGACACGATCGTATCGGCAATCCACTGTCCAACACCCTGAAATTTATTCATTATTTTAGTCGAAATGTTCAGAACACATAACATAACCACAACTAAAACACAAAATACAACTACTACTCAAAATGCTCAGTAATTTTCTGCTCATTAGACCGTTTTTCAGACTGTAGTTTGAAAACTGAACTTCTTAGTCACAAAGAAGTCAGTAAAGATAACCTGCAACTATGAAACAAACGTTAGTCACACAAAAAGTTTGTGATGATACGTTTCACAGCCTTAAAAGTGGAAAGAATCTATAAGGACAGTTCTTATCGCACAAGCTCAACGTATTATCGAAGAAATACTTAGTGTTTTAAGGCTTTAGTGCGAATCTTATTCAACGGTTTTTCAGAAACTCAGATCTAAACAGATCTGGCTTAAAACACTTATACAGATTCAAGTCTTTGAGAAATCCAAAGATTTTCTCAAAGTCACAACTCAAAAATGAAGGTAATCTTTAGTAGACGTTTGAAGCCAAATCTTAGGCTAAAAGCGAGCAGTTTAAGCCTAAGCGTAAAATGCAGAAAGTAAGACTAACGATTTCTTTAACCAGAGTTTTAAAGTTCCTCAGATATACGAGTATCTGTTTGAAACTCAAGCTTTTAGGCAAAGAAAATCAAGAACCTACAGAATCAAGGTGTTCATCTTAAGCTGAGTTTTACAGTTTCTCAAATCGACGAGGATCTGTCTAAAACTAAAACTATTAGCCCAAGAACTTGAGAAAATCCCAAGATATTCTCAAGAACACGTGGTCGGTGAGTTGGTTCGGAATGCACAAGTTGAGGGGCCACTCAATCATGAGACTCGGCCCACGACTCGTTGCCACCTGCATTCAACGGAGGAGTCCCCCGAAAAATGAGATAATATACGAGTCCCTAAGGCACCTGGGAATATATAAAATCCGACCCCGGTAGCCAGACAGCTGGAATATCAACCCGAAATCCCCCGATCAGAAGAGGGATTATATGACTTTGCTGTGGAACTTATCAAAATCGTCAGAGATGAAGAGGAACGGAGCAAGGAGCGCCCTGAGAAGCTCGTCGAGATTAAGAAACGAATCCCACGGAGGTCACCTCTATGGAATTGCCCGCGGTAGAAAATATAGGAGGGATTAGTGCCACCTTCCTTGACGCCTTCCGGATCAGAGACATCCCGAGGCTAACTGTCAAGGAATGGATACAGTTCGGTCGTGAAGCAGGCTTCACGATGTTGAAAGACGAGGTTGATGATCAGATGTCCACATCATATCGAATGTCCAATCTACCAGCACTCGACTGCTTATGAAGAAACCTGAGCCTGCGGCTACGTGACCGGGACAACCATACAGCCTTTACCGACTTCTACTAGTTGATGGCTCATGCAGTGACAGTACGTCGCATGGGGAGAGAGATTTGTGGCATCTTTTAAGATAATAATATTAATCAATTTCAAACCCTCAACATATATGATTCTTTTTTTGTTGAAAACTAGATGGAGCAAATGTGCGAGCGAGGACTTGGGTGTCGGAGCTGCTGTCGGAGAGTACTGCATGTTGAGGCATTCAACCCTCGATTACCCAGATATAGGATGGGAGCAAAACAAGATGGTTGTTGAGAAATTGTTGCAACACAAGCAGAAGAAGCATGCACAAGATATGGAGGTGCCGAGGGCTGAACATTACCGGGCAATAGAAGCATTGACTCGGGCTCACAAAAGCATGCTCTCCAATAGTCCGTGCGCACCTTAAAATAGAATCTCAATATAGCACAATCACACTGTAGAAAACTTGCACTGAGACCGAGGCAAAAAGTAATGAATGCGACGGACGAAAATACTACAAATATAAAAGCCTTAGAGAAGGAACGAGAGGTGAACACTGGATTGAAGTTAAAAACTTGTTCCCTTCAGTCAACAATTGATGCACTGAGAGAAAGGGCATCTAGGTGGACGCAACAGCTTAATCAATGCCTCCAATAGACGATCTGGGAGTTCACAATGCGTTTTCCATTTTCCGAAATTTGGCAGCCTTAGTGAACACGAAAATGTACCTCCGGTATTTCTTCAAGGTAAGTGCCAAGACTCAAAGAATTCAATGTATAATATTAATGTCGGAGGAAAAAGAGAGCTAAGATCCAAGCGTCTCTAGGAAGTGTGAGGCCGACCTTCTGGACGGAGAAGTTAGAATGCTCACAAGATCCATTTAGGACCTCCATTTAACTTTGAGGAAGACTTAAATCGAGAGTGCATCTCCAAAGAAATTAAGACTGAAGAAGGTCCCCTACCAAGATCTTATTCTAGAATGGCCCCATTATTTCTGGAGCCCGTGGGTCCTCTCTTGGCCGAGATACTGAAGGAGCAGACTATGATGACCGAGCATGATCCTCCGATATATATTACCCTCATTTTGAAGGAGACTCAAGAGCGTCACCAAAATATATATAGTGATCCCCATTGTGGGTGCCACTATAGAAGAATTTTCAAGGCCCGGTCCTCGTACAACCGTCATTCGTAAGCATCCTAGTGGAGCTGGTGAAAGCTCTGGCACCAAAAAGAAGAAGAAAAAGTACGGTGCTTCCTTTATACTTGTAGGCTCTATCTCCACCTTTTGTATTTCAATTCTATCGAGAATTAATAGTGAATACTCCTTATTTCCCCTAATAAGATAAAATACAACTCCGCGACTTTAAATATTTGGTGTCCGATAAAAATAGACATCTAGAAAAATTCATGACCTCCTCTATACTCATTCCAATAGTCGGAAATGAGTAACATGTAATCTTATAAAACCCGATCATCTAAATAATGTTTCTCATTGATGTACAACGATATCATATAGCCTCTTGATTATGATCTCGACAATATTCACATAAGAAGGTTCCTGATATATGATACCTCCTGGAATGTCCAGATGAATAACTTCATACTCTTTTCTAATAAGTCGGATTATCTGACAAACAATAACAAGATATTCCTTATCTTTGGGCATTCTTACCATAGCCCCGTTCGTAACTAAGAGTCCCCAGTCATAATAGAATTTAGTGGAATCCATGCCACAAGGCAAATATATACCTATTTCCATCGTAATTTTGAATGAAGTTCATAAATATGATTCTTTGGTCACTCATAGGTAGATAATCGAGCCATACAATAGTGTCTCATGCAATAATCACAACCATATTGCAATTACCCTACCACTTTGATAATACCTGAGAATACCCTATTATAAAATGAATCCCTGTTAGAGATGAAAACATTTCCTAAAAAATCGATGCTGGACCTCAACCAGCTCCCAAAATCACTCACATACTAACCTGTCCCGTTCTACTCCAATGATGGGCAAGTGATATATTGTTGTAGATATGAAAGTAGCGCAGATTTATGGTACAATCCTTAAACTGAAGTAAATAATTAAATCACAACTACACACAAACATATCCTCGCATTAAACGATTTTACTCACTTAACTGGTGACTCTTTCGAGCCACGAAGGAGATGGATATAATCCTTAGATAGACGTAATTTTTTTACTCCCACTTAGATAGATCAAGTACCTCGTGCCAGAGAGACCATTCACTGCCTATACGAAAGTAGCGTCAGGTTAAGAGTACAATCCTTAGACTGACGTAATCATTTCACTCCCGCATAGGCATATCCAGTACCTTGGCTTAGGTGGTTTTTCAAGGACCACAGATGAGGCGTATGTCTTATCATGGATCTCAATGAGCATCCGATATCACTTCCACTTATGGATCTGACCAAGAACCAAGACTAATTTCTAACTTCTAGGTCTGAACAAGCAACCATTTACCTAGGGCCTCACCGAGAACCCCATTTCATCTCATTTACTTGGGTCTCAACAAGCATCTGTGGGCCTCAAGTAGTGCATGTTATATTTAATTTCTGGGTACAAACTGTCACCCGTACTTATATCATCTTCATATGGCCTCAAAAGCACTCGTAATCTCATCTCAATCCTTCTAGACACGACCTTTCTCCCACTCCTCTGTAAAATAAGGGTAGAAAACCTTCACGACCCTAGTAGAAGAAGTGTCAGATTCAGGGTACAATCCTTGGAATGATATAAATGTTTTAATCCCACTTGGGTAGCTTGGGTGCCTCACGCCAGAGGGTCATCCCCGTCTAGGCTGAAGTAGCGTTAGGTTAAGGGTACAATCCTTAGACTAACGTTAATTTTTCACTCTAGCCTAAATGGATCTAGTACCTTGGACTACCGGGTCCTTGTGGGACAACGGAGGGACGAATGTATTTTCCCCTCTCACATTCTCACACACATGATTTGGACTTTTCGCGCACTCTACCGAAAGGCGTTGGGGGCTCTGACTATCTAGGTTGAAATAGTGTATGGTTCAAGATACAATCCTTAAACCAACGTAAATATTTCACTTCCGCATAGGCGGATCGAGTCCCTCGCGTTAATAGGCATTACCCACTTAACCATTGGGAGAGACAGATGTCACTATGCTTTATACTCGCTAGCACACTTCGCCATCATCATCACTACTCGGACCTTTCCCGTGCTCTACAGAAAAGCGTTGGGGGCTCCCACTATCTAGGTAGAAGTAGCGTCAAGTTTAGGGAACAATCCTTATAGTGACGTAAATTTTTCACTCCCACATAGACAAGTACAGTACCTCGGCTCAGATATTCTTTTTAGGAACATGGAGGAGATGGATGTCCTTTTTCACTGCGACTATGACCGGCCTCTGATGAGGGCACGACCCTCTGTGCCGCGTCATGAAGGGTCGGTATAGAATCGGCTATCAAACAAAGTGTCTATACTGAAGAGTCCCATTCTTTCATCAATTTCAACAATGTAAACCATGAACTCAGGTTCCCCGAGTCTTCGACTTTCCTCGGTTCTTGGATTGAATCATGCCCTCGCCTTGATGTCCTCAACTGTTCTTTCGACCACGGGAAGAATTTACAACAAAGGCAATATATTTGGTCTCCTCTTTCTACCATCATCTTAATTCCTCGCTGATGAGCCAAGTGCACTCATCATGGAACATAAGATTTCCCGTTTTATTACATATGTATCAATTGTGGTTGAGGAAATTTTGGGCATCGTAATACAATGGCAACAGCCTGTGTTTCATCATCCATGACATGATCAACTATCGACAAGTGGTTAACAAAATTGCAGAAATCATTGACATGGTCTGCAACTGAGGCACCTACTTCCATCGTCATGGTATATAAATATCGTGTCCAGAGCACTCGATTTGTTGATGATGACCACTCGTACATATTGAAAAGTGATTTCATTATACCGTGCGTAGTCGTCTATTCGAGGTAGTTGAACACCACCTTTTTCAACAACGATAGTTGAACGATCGCAAGCGCTTTGCAGTCCAATTTCCTCCAGTCTTCATCGTCCATCTTTGACTACTTCTTTCCCTTCAATTCTTTTCCTAAGTCACTTCGATAAAGTGTGTTACATATTTTCATTTTCTAATAGGAAAAATCATATCCATCAAGCATTCGCAGGCTTCCCTTATCGTCGCCCATCGTAGATTACAACATTACACCCCTAGAGCCACCACATCTTGGGTAATATGTGCAAACACCTTGATAGATAAATTAGAACTCGAAAATACAACCAACTATAAATAAAAACACAATAAGTATAACATGGAAAACTCAAGATGTCAAAAAATCACGTGACCAGTGGAACAACAAAATTCACTATCACTTGAAGAAGAATATAACGCACGCATACTAAGAGAAAATTTGATACAAACCTATTTGACAATGAACCCTAAGGCATGTTTGTATAGATGAGGTGGTTGAAAATATTTAAGGATGTGAAATATTTTCACATATTTTATTTGCATCACCAAAACAATTTATCTTAATTAAATCATATTTGAGTGATCTTGTTTCCTTGATTATATCATTTCCATATCCAATCCTAGACCAATCGACCAATCGGTCCTCCATGTTTCAGTTCTTCCTCGACCGATTGCCTTATTCTCATATCATCAGACAGACTCATTGTCACCATTGATATTGTGTGCTCGGTCATCTTGATCGATCGAAAACAATATCGATCATCTTCTAAGTTTGCCCGAGCGACAAAAATGTCGATCGCCAACCAAGTATGTCCGATGGACAACATTACCTATCTCCACATTAACAGCCACAAGCTTATGATGTTGCGAAAGAGGTATGTGGAGAGTGCGCATGGTCTCTCTTGCTATCTCCGTGCTCTCCATCAGCAAGCTACCTAGTATTAAGGATATGGTGTTTTTGTTAGAGTTATTGCGAATAAAGATACATAACAATTACTTGAATCCATTAAGGTCAATCCTATCACACTAGAAAACAAAGTAGTCGAGTAGATCTGTAAATTCCGATGGAGGGTCTTCCGTGCCAATACATATTTCATGGAGAAGTCTTTTACATTTCTCCATGAGTCAATCTTCTATAAAATGAAGAATAGATATGAAAGGGTACGTATGACTTGGAAACCATGACCATATTTATATATGACAATTAGGATTTCCTACTTCATCCCATCATAGAAGTAGAAGTCTAATAGTTTTTAAATAGTAAAGGCATACACGGTATTAAATACTTAATTGCAATTAATTTGGTTACTCTTAATGAACTTATAAATAAAACAATTAATTTACATGTAAGTACATAGTTGGATTAATGATCCAACAATCACCCACCTGGGCTATATGTTACTTTATAATCATGTATTGTATAATTGAGCTCAACTTTATTGTCATCACAAAAAGTATCCATAAATAATCTAGTCCATCAATTGCATCGATATCGGATTGAAGCGACATCGTTAACTGTAAACTAAACCCATCAACAATCATGAATATCAAAACAAAATAATGACAAAGATCACTATGCGAAAGTGTAGCATGGAAAATTACATGTAATGTGACCAAACATGTCTATTTCAAATTGCTGCAGTTAACCATGGTAAGATCAAAACCATGTTAAACACAACTTTATAAATCAAATAAAGAAAATAATGCATAATGCTCTTAAGTTCCCATATAAATTAAATATTCTCCAAATACATAACACTCATATGAACAACATTCTCAACAAAAAACTTGAGTGGTAGTCCTTTAGTGAGCAGATCCACAAATATGGAGTTATAGCCAATATGTTTTACAAATAATTTATTATATGCTACTCATTTTTTTACAACAAGGTATTTGAGTTCGATCCATCAAAACTTTCTTGAACTCGTGTTGTTGTTAGAGAATAAACCACTATTAAATTATCACAAAATAAGTTGAGCGAACTATCTATACAGTCCACTACACACAACTGTTTAACCTAATTAAACAATCAAGTTAGAGTTAATATAATTAATGATCTTAAACTTATCTCACATTTGATATGTGATCATATAATTCTTTGTTTTGTTTTGTAATTAACACAAAACCAATTTGATTGTTTTAAAATGATCCAATCGTGGATCACTCTAATATATTTTAAACATCCCAGTAACATATGCAATATCCAAATACATACATACTTGGATATAAATCAAACTTCCTATAAATGAATCATAAGAAATATTCTCAATTTTTTCGTCTTTGGAAGTTATTTTTAGGACACTATTTAAGAGAAAATATATTTCCTCCCACATAACTTATGATATACAAAATCATTAACCAAATTCATCTAAAAACCGAACGAGAGTATCCCTTGATGAAATTTGAAGTACCACATTTCTATATTCTTTCTTGTCCCCATACATTGATCCCTGCATATAAAAAATTCTGATTGCATTATATATATAAATTCATCAATGTCATCATTGAGAGATATGATTTTCACATCCATCTGATGAAACTTAAGATCAAACTATGCTACTAATGTCATTATTGTAATTAGAGAGTCTTTCGAAGAAACCGTAGAAAAAGTCTCTTTATAGTTAATGTCGTTTTCCTTTGTGAAACCCTTTGCATTCAAGACGAATCTTGAATCTTTCTACATTACCTCTTGAATCCCTATTGGTTTTAAAAATCTATTTACAACCAATATGTTTCACATTTTCTCGTCATGCTTGAAGATCTAAAACTTCATTGTCTTTCATAGATTTCATCTCTTCATTTATGATATCTATCCACTTTTGTGAGTTAGAATTTTTCATAACGTGACTGATATTACCCGGGGATACTTTCGTTATTACAATGACCCGAGAGCTCTTCCGATGTGGCTAGATGGTATTTTCGATATTCTCGTGCATTTTCGTCATTATATAGTTTTGGGGGTATTCTCGTAATCTGGACTTCCCGGGCTCACATATTGGCATTTGACTTACGTTTCTAGCAGTCTCGGACATATTCGGACCCGGACGGGGCCAAGGGTATTTTCGTAATTTGGCACCCGAGGAGCGTGCCGGTAAGTTGTGGCGACGTTTTTGTTTGAGTGTTCGATATCTGGAAGCAAAGAATTATTTTACGGGGTTTCACCGGTATTATTTAATCGTTATCTCCTGCTAATTATCGATTGAGGTGCATTTCCGGAGTTCTATTATGGAATGACATTTATTCCAGTTTAATTGAATATTGTGTGGTTACTTTGGGCTGAATATAGTGAAATTGGGCTCCTGGGCCTGAAACTTATTAATTGGGCTGGATTTCTCTATAAATATGAGCCACAGGGCACTGAAAAGGGAGTCAGACTCTTTTGGTACCTCCCAATGCAAGACTCCGGTTCAAATTCGCTAAGGCAATCGCGAGACTTCGCTTTTCAATCTCATCCGCGAGTTTTCGCACCAAAACTCGCGGCCACCTTCATTTAGGTTACAGTTCGCGAGATATTGTTGGAACAGTGCCATTCGCGAGTTCTTGTTACCTGTTACTGTTCGCGAGATATTGTTGGAACAGTGCCATTCGCGAGTTTTCGTACGAAAACTCGCGACCTCCACCCTCACTCGCAAGTTTTCGGCAGTTTCGTCGTAACAGAGTGTTTTCGATCGTTTTTCGAGACGTTTTCATCTTGATTATTGTTGTCACATCATTGTACTTGTATTTGTTGAATATCATAGTGAAAACCAAGGTAGAGATTCGTTCTCCCGAGGACGTAAGCTCACGTATTGTGGGCCCAACCTCGTATATCGCTCGTGTCCTCACAACAATTGAATTTTGAGTAATTAAAAATTGACTGATCAAAAAACAAACGCTCTAAAATATTTTTAGACGAGATCAGTGACGAAGGTTGATTATCTCATCTTCCATCATTTCAATACCCATCTCATGTTATTGAAGAAATACCACATAGTCATCGGACAATGTTTGTCTTCTATATAGTCAATCTCCTTAATGACACGACTTCTTGAGGAATTGAAGTTTGATCACTTATGGAATTATCAGTTTTAGGAGTCTCGTGATGATTGTATTGATTATTTGTATTATTGAGAATATCAGGATTAGAGTCCTGATCAATTCCAACAATACCCATGGGAATATCAGCATATTCTTCCTCAAATACAATCTCTTTGAACTTCTCCCCTCTCCAAACTCAACATCCTCAAGGAAGTGAGCATTTCAAGTTCCAAAAATAGATTTAGATGATGGATCATAAAATTTATAGCTCCTAAATCTTCAGATTAACCAAAAAAATAACAACTAACACTCATGAGGCCTGGTTTCTTCTCATTTGACATATAAGGTCTAGCTTCAACTAGAAATCCCCAAATGTCGAAATGATTCAGACTGGGGTTTCGAACAGTCCAAAGTTCATATAGGGTTTTGACAATTGCTTTAGTCTAAATTTTGACTAAACATATTCCTCATCATATCCTTAAGTGTTCTATTTCGTCTTTAGAAACACCATTCATAGTGGGTGAACCCGACATTGTGGAATGTGGGACGATACCACTCTCCTCTAGAAATTTGGCAAAAGGTCATGGACGTTGCTCACTTGATCCATAATATCCACAGTTGTATTTATCGCCACGATCATATCTGACGTATTTAATCGTTTTGCTAAGTTGATTTTCTTCTTCTGCTTTAAAAGTTTTTTTAGCACATCCAAAGCCTGAGTTTTTTTCATGAATGAGATAAATGTAGTTAAATCTGGATTAGTCATATGTTAATGTAATAAAATATGGTTGACCATTCCTAGCAATCGTATAAAATGTTTCATAAATATTAGTATGAATCAAATCTAAAACATTCATCGACCGATTGACCTTAAATCTTTTATTAGTGGTTTGTTTTTCCTTTATACAATTTAGACAAATAGTAAAGTGTGTGAAATCTAAAGGTTTGAGAATTTCGTTCGAAGCTAATTTTTCCATTCTTTGAATGGATATGAGTCAATCTTTTGTGCTACAACACAGCTGAATACATATTTGTTAATTTTATTTTGACACCCCACGTGCTAACATGCAAGGATTCACAATATGAAGTAACTATATCGAGATAATAAATATTATCATAACCAGACAAAGAACCAGATCCATCCGAAATCGAATCTTGAAGTAGACTAAATTTTTTGTTTCAAATGAACAAGAGAAACCAAATTTGTCCAAAACGTAAATAGTGATCAAGTTCCGTCTAAAAGACGTTACCACAAAAGTATCATCAAGATCCAAATAAAATCATGACTTTAACAATAATCTAAATTTTCCAATAGCTTCATCCTTAACCATTTTGCCATCGCCACATAGATGTATTTTCACCATGATTTGGCTTCTTCCAACTTAGGTAACTCTGCATAGACACACGAATGTGAGTAGTTGCACTAGAATCTATCCATCATGTATGTCTAGACACCGAAGTCAAATTAACCTCAGAACAAACTAATAAAAGAATCATTCAATTTCTAACACATCAAGCATAATAGTTAGTGCAATGCTTATTTTCATGTACGTCACCTTTGCAGAAAAAACAGACAAGTTCCTTTGTCCATAAGATCTACCTTGCTAAATCTTTCTTCTAGGTGTATTTCAACAATTTTATCCTTATTTTTGGGCATATTCTTGCTCTTAGAATTCATTCTTAGTCTTTTATGACTTTAATCTTTTTCCCCATCAACACAATGCGAAATCAACTAATTAAGAGTTCAAGACTCATTTTGACATTTATAACTCACTTTGAATTTATTGAACTGAGGATAGAGAAGTCAAAACTTTATGCACCAGCAAATTCTCATGAATTTCTTGCTTAAGTGCTTTCATTTTTGAAGCCATATTAGACATGTGTGTAATGTATTCCTAAATATTGTAATTAACACTATATTTCATCGTAAGAAGATCAATCATGAGTGTACTATTTTCTACTTTTTACTCATGACATATTTTTCTCAATATATTAAGGAAAATCTTTAGCTATAGTTATCTTTTCCGATATAGTGCTTCAAAATAGTCGCGCGAGCAGTACCAAATCGAGGCAAGCTCTGAATACTAAATATGACCTCAAAAAAATAGGGGGTATGGTCGGCCCATTTTTTTAGTTCAACATTCATCGGACTTATTCTATATGCTTATTTATATTCCGAAATGACATTTTCATTATCATGATACTCATGTGATTAGATTTCTCACATCTTTCCATCTCATTCTTTTCATCAAAGTACTCTTTTTCGTAAGAGATAGGGGACAATCTATACTTAATGCAACATCCAAATCCTTGAGTACGAGAACAATCTAAACGTTCTCTTACCATGATTTGAACTTAGTGCCATCCAACATAGAAATTGAATTGATGTTGGCAGTGATATTAGTATAACTATGAATTGAAAAAGAAAATCACAAAGAGTCAATTTTAACTCACACAAAAATAACAGATTCAAATAATAAAATATAATCAATCCATCGAATATCGTCACTCCATCAATATTTTATCTTTGTACCAAATATTGATTTGTAAATGATATCCTGGTATAGCAATAAAATTTGAGAATAAATCATGTTAAGAATATATCTTCATTGAGCCGATCTATAATATTTATTACTATAAACATGCAAATATTACATCAAATATTATTCTTCCTTTGGGACGACTAATATTCACGAAACAAATGCACAGTCTTTTATATTAAAATAAAATCAATTTCCACAGATAATTCACTTTGGCGACATATTTGCATTAATCAATTTTGTTATAATATATATATATATATAACACCGGTATATTTAAATAGACAATATTTGAAACTACAATCAAAATCAAATTTTGAACAAATCTTATTTAAAAATCAAATAAGATATTATATGCATATCACCAAAAAACCAAATAATAATGCATATACCACAACAAACAATATGCTCATATATCTTATCTAATATCATATAAAGATTTAATTCATGCATATCATAAGCGAAATATACATACATCACATGAATTATACCCAATTCATTTTTTTAAACCATCCATAAATCAAAACAAAATGAACCAAAATTAAGAAAGGCAATTAAGTCCAACCTGGCCTCGGTCATACTACATCAACCAAAAAAAACTTTCTGCCTTAATTAGGTTAGATTTCAACTTAACATATCCGATTAATCATGCAGACGTAAATAAATATATGAATAGATATAAAATAAATCCTCACCGTATCATGATTTTCACCATATAGGAAATATTGAATTTTTTCCAACTCAATAAGTTTTTCAGAAACAAAAAATTTCAGAATATAAAATTTTCAGATTCTTACAGAAACCGAAAGACATTGCAACAAATTCCTAATTTTCAGATTTGAAAAACGGAAACAAGATCTCTACTTGTTCATAAGATTTTAATATCAATAATTCAACATGCTTCGATACCAATTGTTGGAACTTATCGAGAATAAAGATACATTATATAACAATTACATTGATCCATTAGAGTCAATCGGATCTCACCAGAAAATAAAATATTTATGTAGATCCGTAAATCCGATGGTGGGTCTTCCGCATCAATGCATATTTCATGGAGAAGTCTTTTAGATTTCTCCCTGAATCAATCTTCCAATGGGATGTAAAAAACGCATCAATACGTATGACTTGAGGACCACAACCTATAGATCACAATTTGAGTTTTCTACTTAAGCCCATTAGAGAAATATAACTTCAATAATCTCTACATAGGGTCACATCGTATTAGATTATTTAAGTTTAATTAATTTGATCACTTTTTAATGAACTTATATTATCAACACATAATTATTTACATATAAGTACAACGTGTGATTAATAATCCCAAGAGTTTATTTAGATGGAGATCATTTGCACTCAAGAATTCGCAAGATTGTTTTTTTCTCTTCATTCTTTGACTCTAGTGTGCTTATTATTCTAATGATACATTTTCTCTAATGAAGTAGGTTCCAGCTTTGGTCCTTGATTGTGAGCCTGACCTTGATTTCAGCCGAGAGATAGAGGTCAAGAAAGAGTATGTTATTGTTTATGTTACTCTGACGTAATTCTTTATGTTACTATGAAGATATGCTCGTCAAGTAGCATATGCCAATAAGAAGAAAGAGGTTTCTGGTTGAATATTGCCAGTCAAGGCCGCGTGTTGCTGCCGTGCCTCATCATGGAAATTTATGGTTCCCTGATTCCAGTTCACTACCAGACTCTGCTCTCAGGTCACTTGATTTCAGTCGAGCCATGTCGCTCTTACCACCACCCCACTAGTAGTGTCCATTTTTAATGCTGTTTTCCCTTGTAGTTCCAGCGGTCGTGTAGTTGTCATGGAAGTTGTAAACCGTCTTGGTTCAACTTTTGCCTATCCTGCATATACATCAGTTTTCTGAAAATTTTTTGATAGTTGTTATCATCTATCTATAAAATGTTATGTTTCAAAAAGAAGTTAATCTTTCATCGTACTTTTATATTAATCCTTTTTGAAGTATTAATCAATGATTTTTTAATGGTTTATACATTAAAAAAACAAACTTCTAATGATAATTTTTCAGTAAAATATTTAGTATTCTAAAACATTGATAAACTAAACATTCTCATAATGAACAAGTACAAATACTTTAAATCCCAAGATCAAAAGACGGAGAACATAAAATGTCTAATCTATTATCATCAGGTTGGGATACAGCTCTAGAAAACTCTGATTTGTGTTGGATTATATTGGCTGCTTCTTTTTCCACAGCGTCAAGATCTATCCCTTGAAAGAACATATCATCATCAACAATGTCTGTGTTTGGCTCGCATTCAGGAGTTAATGATATGAAATTCATGTCCAAATTAATTCTGGGAAATGATTCTTCATCTTCAGAGAAGCAGGATTTCCTCTTTCTGCTTTCTGATGTACAAGGTATTCTACAGTTTCTGGCAGTTGATTCTAGACCAGTTTGTACTTGTACTTCCACAGATGAGTAGTCATGGTCAGACTTGCTAGCCGATGTATCAGGTTTACGGAACAAAGATTGACTGAGCAATGACTGCCTGCAAATGCAATTACAGGTGGAGATGAATAACTAACAGTCTCAAAAGATAAAACCAGTAACAGGTTTTAAATCAAACCTATAAATTGCCATCATCTTAGAACAAGCGACGCCTGCTTGCTGTGATGTAGGATCCAAACCAGCATCTATGAAACTGTCCTCATATAAGCTGTTATCGTCCTGCTCATCTTCAGTGCTAGAATCAGTGGCATTAAGTGATACACTAAGTCAAGAAAACACATTAGCTATTAGGAGGTGAGAAACATTAGACAGATTAATCAGCAAAGGTCCGATTTTGTTCCACCTGATCCTAGATGCAATAAGGGGTACTTACTCTGCTTCATCTTCAATAAAGATGGAGGATCTTTTCCGCCATCTCTTCTCAACTGAATGGCCTAAAAGGGATGTGAAAGGACTAAACTTGGTTAATACTAAGAGTTAGTGTACAGATATACATACAATCTTGAACAATATTCTGTCTTTCTTGGTTAACAAAAAATCACTATACCTCTTTTAACACGCTCAGTTTGTCCATCATTCACAGTTTCTTTATTTCTTACAGGGCTACATTTCTTCTCTTTGCGCTCCCCAGTTTTGAACAATCTTTTGTACTTGCGCTGCTTCTCAACAGAAGTTGAAGGGGAGGCCAAGGCTTCATCATCACTGTTCAGAACACTCATTTCAGTGCGACAAATGTCTGAAGACTGGACGTTCGTTTTACTAAAGTTCCATGTCTTTGGTTCATCTTCACCATTTTCAAAAGGTTTCGTGAAGAGCTTCCTCTGCAATGATGGGGACGGCACAACCACAGAAGGGGGAATACCTCTGTGTGTACCTGTACTTCAATGTAGATAGAATTGATATAACATCTTGTGTGAGAAAACGGAATGAACAAAAGCATTTGTAAAATACCGACCAGGTGTGGTTAAAGGAGATTCGGGAACAATACCACTCTCAATGAAACTAATCAATCTAGGACTGAAATCAGACTCTTCTAAATTATGGCCATGGTCATCAATGAGCTTTGCAGCATCCTCCTCGCTAGAAAATGCAATACCTTTAAGAATTCTGGGGCAATCAGGGCTGCAGCATATCTCCTCATTGCGAGGAAAGTATGCCATAGGAGATCCACTATGACCCTGTTTATGGTTCCCAATAAAGTTTTCAGCTTCCTGACAACTTGAATGTTGATGGCGATTGTCTACATTTTGCATGTTAATGTCTTCATGATCCTGGAAACCACCGCCCCCTACAGATATGATGTTATTGAATATGAATGGCGCCATTGGAAGACAGAGAAGGGAATGGACACAGGACGTTACCAGCATCAATTTGTAGAGGCAATTTAGAATCAAATAGCTTGGCATCTTGGCAACTGTTTGTCGGATAGAACACACCATGGTGATTATACTTGGTGATCCTCTTAAGTTCTATACTACACTCCAGCTCTCCATGTTTGTGGATGTCTTCAACAGCTTCAGCACACTTCTCAGAATCTGCAACAGCAAGCAATGCATTTCTCAAGAATGAACAAGATGAATATCGAAGATCTTGGGAGCTAAGCTATGATATTACCTTCCACTGCTTCATCACAAAATCCCACGACTTCATCCCTTAAACTAGAATCTGATAAATAATCTTCCTGAAACAAGATAATGAATACAGCTCAGTGTAACAATTAAAGAGATAATAAATATCAAAGTATGATGAACAGACCTGCAATGGGCGAGTTTTGTTGTCTCTGGAGAATTTTATAGTTTGCAAGTGTTTCATCACATCTACTAGAACCCCTGATCGACATGAATGCGCCAATTTGTTCACAGGGGAGGGAAACGCCTGGAATTGGGGGAATGCAATAATTGATGGTTTCCAAGGAATTTCTCCAAAGGAAGAAAAATACTTTGCAAGTCGAAGAGTCTCAGAGTCTGTCAACTTCGTAACTCGTTCATGAATTAAATTATTGCTGTCATCTTTCACTTTCTTTTGGCGATGAACAAACGCTTGAATTGACATCTCAAGAAATTGCACTTCTGGGTTGAATACATGGGGAACCTGCAGTTACACAAGAAAGTAGATGCATCAAAAGCTGCAAGATATGATCAATTTTTTTCTCTAGCTTCTTCTACTTTTTTAGGAAAGGAAAAGAATAACCCAAAAAGTATACCATCCTTGGACTTGAATGGAAATTAAAGCTTTTGGTTCCACCGTTCTTCAGGTGCTTCTTAATACCCTTGCTATTTGTCTGCTTAGTCATGTAACCCTTTAACTCTGGTCCCTCACATGCCAAAACTAGTAAAGCAACTTAAGGAATTTTGCTTAAAAAAGAACTAAATCTGACATTTTGCGAATTTTGTAGTTTAAATAGAGATATAATTGAAAGAAGGATATCAACTCGTCCTTCATGTTGCCTCCCAGTTCGTCCCATTCGCTGGATCATCCTCAAAGGCGAGACGTTTGAGTCAAAACATATGACAAGATCTACTTCCATTATATCTAGACCTTCTTCACCAATTGATGTAGCAACAATAATGTTGTAGCCACCTGCTCTAAATTTCTGCAGAGAAAGTGAAAAAACAGCCAAAAATAGTTTCCCGCATGTTAAATAATCTATTACCTCCAACACTGCCTGTTGAGCTTTCTGTGATTGCCCCTTCATAGTTTTTCCTGCATAAAACAACCAGTAAGAAAGGAAGTAAACAGGTCCTATTAGGATAAATCATGATGGCACCTGAGCTTTGTCCAATAAATTCTGTGGCTTTGACAAAGTCCCCAAGTTTTCTCAATGCATTAAGTATCTCCCTGCCGTTCTATTACCACCATGAGAATACGTAATAGACTGGAAATACAGTATTGTTTTCAACTACAATTTTAAAAGAACTTCACCTGACACTACACCTAAAATTTGAGAATATAATCACTCTGGAACTTCGTGGATCTTTAATTTCTGCATCAAAATTCATAAAATTGAGTCAAGCATTTAACAAAAGTTAGAAAATTCATCATTGGATTCTTCAAAAGTTGATGGATCACATAAGCCTAAGATCAGTTTTGCTCTGCATAACATAGTACAACATCTGCCCAGGAACGTAAACGCAGAGTGCTTAGTGCCTTGGGTAACAGTAGTAATGGAACATACTGAAATGATCCATCAGGACATCCAGAAGTTTGGCTAATTTTGGACTGTGGGCACCAATGGAAATTGTTTGCTCCATCAAAAGCTTTGCTTTCAGTACAACTTCATTTCTGCTCATGAATCGAGCAAAAGAACTGGAAAAATAGAAAAACGTGTGCACATTAAGCACACACTTTTTAAACATTCAAAACAGAATACAAAAGATCATGTACCCACTAGCTAAAGGAAATATTTAAATGATCAAATTTGCAAACACATTCAGTTGCGTACCCTTGTTTAAGCTTTTCATTGAGCATCTCAAAAGCAGGGTGTATCCCATGGGCAGAAAGTAGTTTCCTGATATGGTAAAGGGTAATGAGAATGCCAAAATAACCTTCAACTTCTCCGTGGTTTGTAGTAGGAAGATCGATGGATCGCTCCTGACGAAACTTATCCCTTGATCCAAGTAAATGGCAAGAACTTAACTGTTCGTTGTAACCGTTAGAAAGGAATAAATCATGGCTCCATAATGTTTGCAGCCAAATAATGATTTGTACAAGTAAAACCTATTTATTTTATCACAAGGAGAAAGATTGATACTTTCAATAAATACCCAACATTACCAAGAAATAAAGCAATGCTATAATCCATCCAAAATGATAGAAAAATATATCGCATGAAATAGACAATGACAGCTAAAAACCTGCATCCAATCCTCAATAAAAGAATGAACAGAACATACTGTTTCCAAGTCCCTGTTGTGAAGTACTCCAAGAGCAGAAAGACGAGCTACAAATGGACGCACCACCTCTAGAAGCAAACTGTTTATTTCAGCAGCAGCATCACCCATAGCAACCTAAGAAAGTTCTTAAGCATCTCATTCATAATCAAAATAGTAGATTCAAATCATATTAAGTTAATGATACCTCAATTAGGTCAATCTTTCTGTTATGCACATAGGGAACTACATCAGGATCACTTTCTGTCCGATATTCAATTGAAGAAATTTGAAGATTATCAATTATACGCTGAATTGTCTGCTTTTTATCTGAGTTTGGAGAATAACAATCAATGAATTGCAATGAAATCACACTTTAAATATGAGTCAAAGAGTACTCACAACCGGGGGTTGCGGTCAATGCTAATATCCTTAACTGAACAGAAGCACCCATCAACTGAAATTATATAAGATACAGTTTCATGACTAGTAATTTGGATGGCTAGCTACTTCTCGAGGTCAGTTAAGTTAAAACATTCCTTAGCACCGAGTTTAGAAATATAAATGATGAGCAGGTCCTTGCCTGCATCTGCATGCACATGGCACTTGCACTGCAGGCAAAAGAGTCTATGCACACTCTTGTTATTTGATCTGTTCCATAAAATTCAATTCCTATGACTAGTTTGGAACTTCGTATAAAATTCCTTGAAAATTTTAGGAGCTGTATTGAAATAACATTGAAAAAATAAAACTTAATTGAATAAGAAAGAAATAAAGATGAAACTCACAAACCTCACGCACAGCAATGCAGTAGGAATAATTTCCCATGGCACGATGTGCCTCATCGATTACCACGCACACCAGTTGCTTTACCACACAAGATCCTATGAAAAAGTGAAGCAAGCTTCTGGCTTAAGTGGGCCAAATCAATTTACACTTATTATCTCAAGAAAATCACCATAATCAAGGACATATAGAAGAAAAATCTGCATGGTGGAATAACTGGGACACACCTAAAAAAGCATGCCTCTAAACGATTGAATAAGCCTGAGATCAGTCAGTTTCATTAAACGTTTAAATCCAAAAGCAAACCTGAATGTATATCTTTCTCCAATACTTGAGGAGTAACAAAAAAAACTCGTTTATTATTCCAAAGATCTGCTCTTCTCATAGGATTCGTCTGGCCTGTTAAATCAATTGTCCACTCCTACAATAAGAAAATAAGACGTAGCTACAGTGCATACTTAAATAAAAACAAGTTGATGAAGATTGAAGCTGTTTTGTTCACTTGAGGAATCCCAACAATTTTGTGACAAGCTTGAATTTGCTGCAATACAAGAGGCCGGGAAGGAGCAGCAAAAACAATTTTCCCTATCAAAAAGACACAGGAAGAGTCCTAATATTCATGAAGTAAAGAAAGCTTAAAGTTATAGTCAGAAGTATAACAAACTGATTATAACTAGAAGCTGTATTGAGTAGAAGGGGTGCTGACACTTTGTTTTCTTACCTTCGGGAAACCATCTGAAATAGTTATACATGACAACTGCAGCCACGAGAGTTTTCCCAAGCCCCGTCGGCAATACAACAAGAGTATTAGAAAATAGCGAAGTCCTTGTGATTGCAAACTGATAATCACGACGAGGAACATTTACTGCACACTCGATCACGGTACATAATCAAAACTATTATCCTATAAAGGTAAGATCAAACTAGAACAAAAAGAACCTGGGTATATCCAATTATTTGCGGCATCAGGATCAATCTTGAGTGTTCCCATATCGTCATGCTCTGGTTCAGAAACGGCAATATCATTATCTTCACTGTTGCTTTTTCTGTCTATTTTTTTTTCGATGGACCAATTGAAAGAATCTCCTTTTCGAGCATCTTGGTTCGAACTAATGGGAGAAACCCCAGGAGCGCCTAGATTACAATTACAATCCGAGCTATGGTTGCAAACGATGGTTGCCTTATTTTCTTCCGCATTACTCGTGCACACGACGTCGATTTCTCGCATGGCTGACTCCCAATCAAACGCCTAAACAACCCGAAAATGAGCGTTAGTCAAGCAACTATCAAATATGAAAGAAATGCTTGCGGAGCAAAGCAAACGAACTTACATCTTCCTTGTCACTAAGATTGTGAGGAGGGGNGGTTGTCCGGTGATATAGTCCGGTCTTTTGAAAATACTCTAAATTATGTTGCTAGTCTTTAATGTTTCTGAACTATATTTTAAGTTTACATTCGAACGTTTCGTTTTATTTAGCAAGTTTTTACCAAATCAGCTAGGCCCAAATTAGGGTCGTTACATTCGGGTTCCAAGAAGGATAAGAAATAAACTTCCAAATATTATAGTTTCTTCACTTTTGTAGTCTCTCCGCATTTTGTATTCCCCAATGTATATAAGAAATTACTTTCTTTTCTTTTTAACTTCTCGTCACACTTTGACACAAATACGACTCTGAATAATCCAATTTGAGAAATTAGCCTCCGAAATATTAATAAATTTTCATATACAACTCTCCAATCAGAGAGAAAATAATGCAATGGCATTGCCTGAGTCCTAGATATTCCCTTACGCGAGTAAGGGTGCTCAATAATCATGCACATAATATTTCCCGGTAACTCTAAGTGTGCGTAAGAGCCCCCCACTGATCATAATATTTGTTTGTGAAAGTAAATTATAAGGTGATTGTTCGGCCATCTAGATTGCTTCTTCAAATAGAAACCATAAACGCACTCACGTGTAGCGGAGCTTGGCCCTCGGCCATTTCAATAACAGCCTAAAATGATCATTTGAAATAACAGATTTTGGCGAACATGCTTATAAATGAGTAGTTATTTGAACTCGAGATTGTTCTACCTTCATCAATATATCTTCGCCACCGGTATATACTTGCACCGCGGCGTCACACTGTCCCATCGGTATTGCACCGTGGTCATCATGGTATAAACTTGCACCGCGGCATCACACTGTCCCATCGGCATTGCACCGTGGTCATCACGGTATAAACTTGCACCGTGGCAACACACTCTCGCCGCCGGTACATACTTGCACCGGGGCCGTGCAGAAATGGACCCACCTCCGACGAGGGCGCGACCCTCGCCGGCGTGTCATGGATGAGTCAGGTATATACATGCACCTTGTTTTGCCATGGAAATATGCTCGGTTCTAAGCCGACCATTTCATAATAAATAGGGCCCCTTGACATATTCCAATAGCATATATGTGTTTTGGTCCCTTTTTAGGGGTACCAACAGTCGTCCGGCTCGTTTAGCAAACGAACTCGGTTCTGATTTGTTTTTGTTGTGGAAGACGATTAAAAACTGGAAATAAACGATGACACTACGATGTATAGTGGAAACCCCAGGGATTGGGGTGAAAACCACTTGACTAAGAGCATACTATACTCTTAGCTTGTTCACTAATCAAATAATTCATAACGAATACAACAGAGGCTTAATGAAAATGATAAGGAAAAGAAAGCAGTAAGAACTCCTGCAGGGTAACGGCATGTTCTTAGGCATCCAAAAGGTCCTGCTATTTCCGTCGTCGCGCCCTGTATCTATAGAGTTAGCGGCGTGTGTGAATCACGCTCTGTAACCGCCTCTGACAGGTTTGTTAGAGGTTGTTATCGCGGGATGTAAAACGAGGTTGGGACCGAGGCGTGGTCTGCGTGATCGGGCCCGAGGCGTGGTAAACGTGTGGAGGCCTGAAGCGTGGAAAACGTGAGTCTGTAACCGTTCGGACCGAGCCAAGAAGCCAGTTATCAGAAAACACTTTATTTCGCCTAAGGTAATCTTCGGTCCTCTTGTTAAACATCGGGCCAGTTTTCCTTAAGTGTACAAACGGGCTGTAAGAATTTGTTTCCACAATTTGAATTAGCCCAATAGTTAATGGGCTTTACCATCACAAGGTACCCGGACCTAAAGTTCTCTTCACTAGCCCCTCGGGCTTGATTGCCATCGTAGAGGTGATACAAGGCCGATCACTTGATGTCTGCACATTCATGAGAACATGGAACCGAACCTGTAGGTAGTGAGCGTCCAGGGGACCGATCTTTCCCTTAGTGTAGGAATTAATTGCGTTTAAAACTTAATAACGTACATTTAAGTTATAGTTTTTTTTTGTTATTCTTTAAATATTAATATCTTGATCCGCGCCTCTTCACATTCGATAGTTCAAGAGGCGTGATGAGTGCGCTTTGTACTGTCACTGTCTTGGGCAGTATTACGTGGTGGCTCACCATTGGCTAGGAGATTAATATTTAAATCGGGATTTTGAGCACTTTTTCCCCTCATCGTCATTATCGCGAAGGAAAAACTGCAGCAAGCCCTCTGTGCCCTCAATCGATTTTCACGTTCAACCCCTTTCAATCCACTTTTCTTAAGGTATACACTTATGGCTCCTCACAAAATGCGATACCCTTCTATGTTTGAGTTGAATATTGAGGAGTTTAGGTCTAGATTTTCGATTCCGGCACATTATCCTATCTGGAAGGGACGGGAAGATATTCCCTGTTTCCTTTCGGCGTAAATAAATGTGCCGGCATCTGCTATTCCGGTTAGTTATGCCTCTTTAAAGTGCGGGCTTCGTTTTCCGCTAAATCCCTTTGTAGCGGCCGTGCTTAAAGAGATCTACTGCCCCACTTTTGCGTTGTTCCCGGGAAGTTATGTGTATATAGTAGCGTTCATTTTTTATTGTCACCAACAGAATCGGGCCCCGACCTTAGAACATTTCTTTAACCTGTTCTTGGTAGGATCCTGAAAGGGGAAAGGTCTGTTAGGTTGCCGCAAATTGTATTATATAGCGGTGCGCACCAAAGAGTGCGCTATTGTAGATAAATAAGAGTCTCTCCATTCGTGGGAGGCCTATTATGTGTGGATAACAGTCCCAAAAGAGGATCTGTTGAAAGTGTGGCCACGCCTAACTCACCCACGCATAGGTCAGTTTGACCGAAGTAGGTTAAACCCTTCCCGTACGGACACCGCAAATACGCTTGCGATGTTCCTCCCTCCCGAAGCACTCCTTAAGCGAATAGATCTGCTTCGGGAGAAAAGATTAATAGAAATAGGTGTCGCGGGTAGGACTAGAGCCCCAGCCCCGAAGGGGATGTTTTCTAGTTCAGATCCATCAGAAGGATCGGGTATGAAGTAATGTTTTTACTTTACACTTTCCTGATCCTTATGTATTTGTTTTGCATATTCGACTGAGACAATGCCTATCTCCCGTTTCAAACGCATGGCAGCTGCTTCGGTCCGCCCTTCTGAAGGACAACGCGAAGCATCCGGCAGCGCTGAGGGGAGTGAATCAGCAACTGGGGGTACGCTGGTCCCTTCGGGGTCCGGGAACCCCCCGATCCAAATCACCGGCGCGGGCACATTGACCCTTCGCTGTACAGGGCAGCCTTCAACCGGAGAAGGGTCTGCGTTTCGGGTATTTGGAGTGGTAGAGGAGGTGATAAAGTCTCGGATTCGTTCTTTGAGCTTATCCAGCCTCTATCAAATCGGAAATACCTCCTTTATTAGTACTAAAACTATTGTTTTATTGCTGCAGGGAGCCGTTCCCGTGGAGAAGGTTCTCCCCGGTCCTCAGCTTAAGGCGAACGTCTCCCTGCCGCCAGTCCCCTTAGGAAAAGGGAAAAGGGCGACCGAAGCGGAAGCCCCGAAGGAACTGAAAAGGCTAAAAAGGGGGGATAGCTCTCCGGTCCCTACTAAGGGGATCGTTTTGAAGGAGCCTGCATCGGGCCCTAAGACTAACTCCGACTGGGGAGTTGCTTTGGGCCTGCTGGACAGGTTCAGCAAGACGAGGAAATAAACCTCCTGGAGGAGTGCTTTCCTAAAGGACTTCCGCCTTTACGGAGAGCAGAACCCAGACAACGTCCAGGCGGACGTGTCTGGGGAAGACATTATGGAAGGTTTCCTCGACCTCACCACTAAGGTAACTTTTACTTAACATGAAGGCCCGAAGTTTCATCTTATAAAATGTGTTATCTTATGCAGATGTTGAGGAAAGCCTTCACAACTGCAATCACCGTGGAGAAGAACCAGGGTGGTAGTGTTGTATCCCAACAAGTCCAAGATCAACTTGACCTTGCAAAAAGGCAAGTTGAGAGCAAGCATAGTGAGTTGGTCACGGTACGGGAGGACCGTGACCGACTGGACAATGAGCTGCTAAGGGCCGGGACGGAGGTCTCGCTCTTAGCCGATAAAATCTCTGAGCTGGAGAAGATAGGACAAACAGCTCAGGGGCGAATTGCCGACCTGGAGGCCAAGCTGCGGGCCAAAGAAGATGAAATCAACGAAGTCCAAGGTCGGGCCCAGGAGAAGAGGAACAAGCTGAACGAGCTTCTCCTTCGGGCCCAAGAAGACAAGACGGCCTTGGAAGAGGAGTTGACAAGGGCCCGCACTTCGACCGAAGGTTCGGTCCGGGAAGCAGTTCTGGGTTTCGCTCGGTTCCCTTTGTTATTCGCTTTAACGGATAACATACATGGGGTTTATACTGCTAAGTATTTGGATAACATGCGAGAACAAGTTATTCAGCAGTTTGGGCTTTCCCCTTCGGACGAGCGATGGAAGATGATCGAGCCCCTCGAAAAAGATGGCAAGTTTCAGGTTATTCCGACTTTGGAAGAACCTGTTCTGGAAGAAGACCCTTTCTTCTATCTCTTTGAAGAGATGGAGAGAGCGGTCAACCAAAAGGTGGCCGATCAAGAAGAAGAACTGAAGCAGCTCGCGGCCCGGACCGAACCGTAGGAGCCGGAGGTTGAAGATAAAGAAGAGGGGCAGATTAGCTAGATTTGATATATACTTTGTATCTGTCTTACTTCTTATTCTCAATACAACTCTTTTTCCTTCAACTCTTATTCTTTTAATTGCCAGAACGAAGTAATATAACCAACTTCTAAATAAACTAATAAGTTTTATATTAACGAAGTTGTTTTAATCACCAAGTGTAAGATATGGAAGGCTTACAGGGTGTTAACCATCGGTCCCAGACATTATGTTTGGTTTATTCGTATCAATTCTGATNCGTATATTTAAGTTATAGTTTTATCTTTGTTATCCTATAAATATTAATATCCCGATCTGCGCCTCTTCACATTCGACAGTTCAAGAGGCGTGATGAGTGCGCTTTGTACTGTCACTGTCTTGGGCAGTATTACGTGGCGGCTCACCATTGGCTAGGAGATTAATATTTAAATCGGGATTTTGAGCACTGTTTCCCTTCATCGTCATTATCGCGAAGGAAGAACTGCAGAATCGACTCTTTGTGCCCTCAAATCCATTTCACGTTCAACCCCTTTCAATCCACTTTCTTTAAGGTATACACTTATGGCTCCTCATAAAATGAGATACCCATCCATGTCTGAGATTTTCGATTACGGCACATTATTCTATCTGCAAGGGACGGGAAGATATTCCCTGTTTTCTTCCGGCGGAAATGAACGTGCCGGCATCTGCTATTCCGGTCAGTTAAGCCTCTTTAAAGTGCGGGTTTCGTTTTCCGCTACATCCCTTTGTAGCGGCCGTGCTTAAAGAAATCCACTGCCCCACTTTTGCGTTATTGCCGGGCAGTTATATGTATGATAGTAGCGTTCATTTTTTATTGTCACCAACAGAATCGGGCCCCTACCTTAGAACATTTTTTTAACCTGTTCTTGGTAGGATCCCGAAAGGGGAAAGGTCTGTTAGGCTGCCGCAAATTGTATTATACAGCGGTGCGCACCAAAGAATGCGCTATTGTAGATAAAGAAGAGTCTTTCCATGTGTGGGAGGCCTGTTATGTGTGGATAACAGTCCCAAAAGAGGATCTGTTGAAAGTATGGCCACGCCTAACTCACCCACGCATAGGTCAGTTGGACCGAAGTAGGTTCAACCCTTCCCGTCCGGACACCGCAAATACGCTTGCGATGTTCCCCCCTCCCGAAGCATGCCTTAAGCGAATAGATCTGCTTCGGGAGAAGAGATTAATCGAAATAGGTGTCGTGGGTATGACGGGAGCCCCAGCCCCGAAGGGGGTGTTTTCTGCCTCAAATCCATCAGAAGGATCGGGTATGAAGTAATGTTCTTATTTTATCCTTTCCTGATCCTTATGTATTTGTTTTGCAGATTCGACTGAGACAATGCCTAGCTCTCGTTTCAAACGCATGGCAGCTGCTTCGGTCTCTCCTTCTAAAGGACAACACGAAGCATCGGGCAGTGCTTAGGGGAGTGAATCAGCAACTCGGGGTACGCTGGTCCCTTCGGTGTCCGGGAACCCCCCCGATCCATACAACCGGCGTGGGCACATTGACCCTTCATTGTACAGGGCATCCTTCAACCGGAGAAGGGCCTGCGTTTCAGGTATTTGGAGTGGTTGAGGAGGTGATAAAGGCTCGGATTCGTTCTTTGAGCTTATCCAGCCTTTATCAAATCGGAATTACCTCCTTTATTAGTACTAAAACTATTGCTTTATTGCTGCAGGGAGCCGTTCGAGTGGAGAAGGTTCTCCCCGGTCCTCAGCTTAAGGTGAACGTCTCCCTGCCGCCGGTCCCCTTAGGAAAAGGGAAAAGAGCGACCGAAGCGAAAGCCCCGCAGGAGCTGAAGAGGCAGAGAAGGGGAGATAGCGCACCAGTCCCCACTAAGGGGATCGTTTTGAAGGAGCCTGCATCGGGCCCGAAGACTAACTCCGACTGGGGAGTTGCTCTGGGCCTGCTGGACAGGTTTAGCAAGGGGAGGAAACTGACCTCCTGGAGGAGTGCTTTCCTGAAGGACTTCCGCCTTTATGGAGAGCAGAACCCAGACAACGTCCAGGCGGACGTGTCTGTGGAGGAGATTATGGAAGGCTTCCTCGACCTCACCACTAAGGTAACTTTTACATAACATGAAAGCCCGAAGTTTCATCTTTAAAAATGTATTATCTTATGCAGATGTTGAGGAAAGCCTTCACAACTGCTATCACCGTGGAGAAGAACCTGGGTGGTAGTGTTGTATCCCAACAAGTCCAAGATCAACTTGACCTTGCAAAAAGGCAAGTTGAGATCAAGCATGGTGAGTTGGCCACTGTACGGGAGGACCGTGACGGACTGGACAATGAGTTGCTAAGGGCCGGGACGGAGGTTTCGCTCTTAGCTGATAAAGTCTCTGAGCTGGTGAAGACAGGACAAACAGCTCAGGGGCGAATTGCCGACCTCGAGGCCAAGCTGCAGGCCAAAGAAGATGAAATCAACGAAGTCCAAGTTGGGGCCCAGGAGAAGAGGAACAAGCTGAACGAGCTTCTCCTTCGGGCCCAAGAAGAGAAGACGGCCTTGGAAGAGGAGTTGACAAGGGCCCGCACTTCGACCGAAGGTTCGGTCCAGGAAGCGGTTCTGGGTTTCACTCGGTCCCCTTTGTTATTCGCTTTAGCGGATAACATACATGGGGTTTATACTGCTAAGTATTTGGATAACATGCGAGAGCAAGTTATTCAGCAGTTCGAACTTTCCCCTTCAGACGAGCGATGGAAGATGATCGAGCCACTCGAAAAGGATGGCAAGTTTCAGGTTATTCCAACTTTGGAAGAACCTGTTCTGGAAGAAGACCTTTTCTTCTATCTATTTGAAGAGATGGAGAGAGCGGTCAACCAAAAGGTGGCCGATCAGGAAGAAGAACTGAAGCAGCTCGCGGCCCGGATCGAACCGCAGGAGCCGGAGATTGAAGATAAAGAAGAGGGGAAGATTAGCTAGATTTCCTTTATACTTTGTATGTGTCTTACTTCTTATTTTCAATATAACTCTCTTTATTCAATTCTTTTTCTTTTAATTGCCAGAACGAAGTAATATAACCAACTTCTCAATAAACTAATAAGTTTTATATTAACGAAGTTGTTTTAATCACCAAGTGTAAGATCGGGGACGCTTACAGGGTGTTATCCATCGGTCCCAGACATTATGTTTGTGTTATTCGTATCAATTCTGATTGGATCTGTCATTTTACATTGTGTGTGGGTCACTCTTATTCCGTTCTTGGAGTTAATACTTGATTGGATAGGCGTAGTCTGCGCTTAATATGAGTTTTTACGAGCTTCGGCCGAACCTCGGTTCTAATAAAGTCCCTAAGGTTTTTTTGGCTAAGCTTTGCTCATAATACGTCTTATATGGACCGATCTTATGCTTCGATATGCTGACTACCATTCCTTTTGTCGTAGAATATTTCATAGGTACAAAGGGTCATTCCTAAAGACTGAATGCCGTTGAAGGGAGTGTTTTAGTTCGTACTGAGTTCTAGGAGAATCACAACTCATCCATGGGGCTGGGCAAGTGCAGTAGCATCTGACTCGTCAGAGAGGTCACTACAACTTGGGAGCCTTGCGGACAAGAAGCTTCGGTCACCAGTCCAGATTCAAACTAAGCCACCCAACTTCAAATCGGTCCATCATTTCATTAGAAATAGTTTGTATTGTACTTACTTTTTTTCTACTTACGTTTAAGGGAATGTATTTTATTGGGCCAAACACATTAATCGAAGATTCACAAGAAATATCGTCTTAAATTCATGACATTCCAAGTTTGGGAGACCTCTATACCATCCAATGTTTCAAGTTTATACGCACCTGATTCCAATTTCTTTGATATTCGATATGGTCCCTCCCAATTTCTGCCTAGCTTTCCAACGTTCCTATGCACTTTAATGCTTCTGAGGACGAGATTGCCTTCAAAGAATTCTCTTGGGAGGACTCGCTTGTTATGGGCCCGTTCCATAGTTCGCTGATAAGCACGCATCTGTGCATAAATTACATCTCTCTTCTCTTCGATCATCTCGAGGTCCAATAATCTCCTTTCACCATTCATATGCTCATCGTGTTGAGATATTCAATGTGATCGGATGGCAACCTCCACCGAGCTAACAGCTTCGGTCCCATACACCAATGAGAAAGGTGATTCCTGGGTTGTTGAGCGAGGTGTAGTTCGGTATGCCCATAGGACCTCATAGATGTGTTTGGGCCATTTACCTCCAAAATATTCTAACTTGGTTTTCAATCCCTTCAGGATAACCTTGTTAGATACCTCCGTTAGTTTGGGGATGGGCCACTGATGAAAAATGCTGGATGATGCCCAACTTGATGCATAGATCCCGTATGCTCTTTATGCGGAACTGAGTCCCATTATCATATACGAGCGCTCGGGGAATCCCGAAGCGGCTCACAATATTTCGCCATATAAAATGCTTAACTACTTTTTCTGAGATGAGGGCTACTGCTTCTGCTTCAATCCATTTCGAGTAATATTCCATCGCTACAATACAGAATTTTCCTTGCCCTATTGACCGAGGAAAAGGCCCGAGGATGTCGATCCCCCATCTGTCAAACGGACAAGGCAATGGAGTAATCGATATGGGAGCCCCAGGCAATTGCGGAAGTGGAGCATGGTATTGGCATATGGCACAACGTTTAGTATATTGCTTGACATTAGCAAGCAATGTTGGCCAAAAGTATCCAGCTCTGATGATGCGGGTGGTATAAAGATCGAGCCCCTGAATGAATGCCGCATATCCCTTATGAACATAAATCATGACGTCTTCAGCCTCAATAGGAGATAAACAGCCAGAAACGGGCCTTCAAAACTCTTTTTAAACAAGCGTTCATCGACTAAGGTAAATCTCTTAGCCCAGACCTCTATTTTCCTGGCTTCAGACTTATCTTCACGGAGATAGCCGTTTGAGAGGTATTGAATAAAGGAGTCCATCCAATTGGGTTCTCCCGGAGATTCAGTAGCATCAATATTCAAGCCCTGGAGTTCATGGCATAGAGCCCCGATCTCTTCAATAGACTGTTCGGTCACTGGAATCTCGACCGATGGTCGGTCCTGAATATGGACCGAAATAGTGCTTGGCTCTATGTCAGGTATGCCTGAGGCCAATCTGGCGAGTGCGTCGGCAACCTTATTTTGCTCTCGTGGCACATGGTCAAGAGAGAACTCACTGAATTTTTTGGATAGTTCCAGGACTTTCGCGCAATATAACCTCATCATCGGATCATGAGTTTCAAATCTCCCTGTTCCACAACTAACTTCGAGTATGAGAATATTCGTACTCTACTAATGATGAGACCAGCAAAATGGACAGTCGGAGACTTGATTGGTTATGCTTGGAGCGATGGAATTGNGAGCTGCTAAGGGCCGGGACGGAGGTCTCGCTCTTAGCCGATAAAGTCTCTGAGCTGGAGAAGACATGACAAACAGCTCAGGGGCGAATTGCCGACCTGGAGGCCAAGCTGTGGGCCAAAGAAGATGAAATCAACGAAGTCCAAGGTCGGGCCCAGGAGAAGAGGAACAAGCTGAACAAGCTTCTCCTTCGGGCCCAAGAAGAGAAGACGGCCTTGGAAGAGGAGTTGACAAGGGCCCGCACTTCGACCGAAGGTTCGGTCCGGGAAGCGGTTCTTGGTTTCGTTCGGTCCCCTTTGTTATTCGCTTTAGCGGATAACATACATAGGGTTTATACTGCTAAGTATTTGGATAACATGCAAGAGCAAGTTATTCAGCAGTTCGGGCTTTCCCCTTCAGACGAGCGATGGAAGATGATCGAGCCACTCGAAAAGGATGGCAAGTTTCAGGTTATTCCAACTTTGGAAGAACCTGTTCTGTAAGAAGACCCTTTCTTCTATCTCTTTGAAGAGATGGAGAGAGCGTTCAACCAAAATGTGGCCGATCAGGAAGAAGAACTGAAGCAGCTCGCTGCCCGGACCGAACCGCAGGAGCCGGAGATTGAAGATAAAGAAGAGGGGCAGATTAGCTAGATTTCATTTATACTTTGTATCTGTCTTACTTCTTATTTTCAATATAACTCTTTTCATTCACTTCATGTTCTTTTAATTGCCAGAACGAAGTAATATAACCAACTTCTCAATAAACTAATAAGTTTTTATGTTAACGAAGTTGTTTTAATCACCAAATGTAAGATCGGGGACGCTTACAGGGAGTTAACCATCGGTCCCAGACATTATGTTTGGTTTATTCGTATCAATTCTGATTGGATCGGTCGTTTTACATTGTGTGTGGCTCACTCTTATTCCGTCCTTGGAGTCAATACTTGATTGGATAGGCGTAGTCTGCGTTTAATGAGTTGTTACGAGCTTCGTCCGAACATTGGTTCTAATAAAGTCCCTTGGGTTTTGTTGGCTAAGCTTTGCTCATAATACGTCTTATATTAGGACCGATCTTATGTTTCAATATACTGACTATCATTCCTTTTATCGTAGCAGATTTCATAGGTACAAAGGGTCATTCCTAAAGACTGAATGCCGTTGAAGGGAGTGTTTTAGTTCGTAATGAGTTCTGGGAGAATCACAACTCATCCATGGGGCTGGGCAAGTGCAGAAGCATCTGACTCGTCAGAGCGGTCACTACAACTTGGGAGCCTTGCGGACAAGAATCTTCGGTCACCAGTCCAGATTCGTCATAAGCCACCCAACTTCAAGATCGGTCCATCATTCCATTAGAAATAGTTTGTATTGTACTTACTTGTTTTCTACTTACGTTTGAGGGAATGTATTTTATTGAGTCAAACACATTAATCGAAGATTCACAAGAAATATCGCCTTAAATTCATGACATTCCAAGTTCGGGGGACCTCCATACCATCCAATGTCTCAAGTTTATATGCACATGATTCCAATTTATTTGATATTCGATACGGTCCCTCCCAATTTCCGTCCAGCTTTCCAACGTTCCTCTGCACTTTAATGCTTCTGAGGACGAGATCACCTTCAAAGAATTCTCTTGGGAGGACTCACTTGTTATGGGCCCGTTCCATAGTTCGCTGATAGGCACGCATCCGTGCATAAATTGCATCTCTCTTTTCTTCGATCATCTCGAGGTCCAATAATCTCGTTTCACCATTCATATGCTCATCGTATTGAGATATCCGAGGTGATCGGATGACAACCTCCACCGGGCTAACAGCTTCGGTCCCATACACCAATGAGAAAGGTGATTCATGGGATGTTGAGCGAGGTGTAGTTCGGTATGCCCATAGGACCTCATAGATGTGTTCGGGCCATTTACCTCCAAAATCCTCTAACTTGGTTTTCAATCCCTTCAGGATAACCTTGTTAGATACCTCCGTAAGTCCGTTAGTTTGGGGATGGACTACTGATGAGAAATGTTGGATGATGCCCAACTTGGTGCATAGATCCCGTATGCTTTTTCCGCGGAACTGAGTCCCATTATCAGATACGAGCGCTCGGGGAATCCCGAAGCGGCTCACAATATTTCGCTATATAAAGTGCTTGACTACTTTTTCTGAGATGATGGCTATTGCTTCTGCTTCAATCCATTTCGAGCAATATTCCACCGCTACAATACAAAATTTTCTTTGCCCTATTGACCGAGGAAAAGGTCCTAGGATGTCGATCCCTCATTTGTCAAACGGACAAGGCAATGGGGTAATCGATAAGGGAGCCCCAGGCAATTGCTGGAGTGGAGCATGGTATTGGCATATGACACAACGTTTAGTATATTGCTTGGCATCAGCAATCAATGTTGGCCAAAAGTATCCAGCTCTGATGATGCGGTGGTATAAAGATCGAGCCAATGAATGAATGCCGCATATCCCTTCATGAACATAAATCATGACGGCTTCAGCCTCAATAGGAGATAAACAGCGCAGAAGCGATCCTTCAAAACTCTTTTTAAACAAGCGTCTATCGACTAAGGTAAATCTCTTAGCCCGGACCTCTATTTTCCTGGCTTCATACTTATCTTCAGGGAGATAGCCATTTGAGAGGTATTTGATAAAGGAGTCCATCCAATTGGGTTCTCCCGGAGATTCAGTAGCGTCAATATTCAAGCCCTGGAGTTCATGGCATAGAGCCCCGATCTCTTCGGTCACTGGAATCTCGACCGAATGTCGGTCCTGAATATGGACCGAAATAGTGCTTGGCTCTATGTCAGGTATGCCTAAGGCCAATCTGGAGAGTGCGTCGGCAACCTTATTTTGCTCTCATGGTACATGGTCAAGAGAGAACTCACTGAATATTTTGGATAGTTCCAGGACTTTAGCGCAATATAACTTCATCATCGGATCATGAGTTTCAAACCTCTCTGCGAACTGTTCCACTACTAACTTCGAGTCGAGAACATTCGTACTATGCTAACTCCCATTTTTCAAGCCAATGTCATTCCTGATAATACTGCCTCATATTCTACCACATTATTTGTTCCAGCAAAGGAAAATTTGACTGCGGAATAAATAAGATCACCTTGTACCGTTGTCAAGGTAATGCCCGCTCCTCTTCCCCCGAAGGTTGATCCATCTACGTGGATCGTCCATCAATCATCCTCTTGGTTAAGATAATTGGCCGATCGGGTCATTGCAACCACAAAATCAGCTAGAACCTGAGCTTTGATCGCCCTTCGGGGCATGAATTCCAGATACATAGCGCTGAGTTTGATAGCCCATTTTGCCAATCTCTCATTCAAATCCTTCTGTTTAAGGAACACTTTCAGAGGTTGATCCGTATAAACATAGACCGTTCGACCTTCAAAATAATGTTTTAGCTTAGATACAGTTTTTTTCAAAGCTAACATGAATTTCTCCAATGTGGAATATCTGGTTTCTGCAGGTACCAGAGAATGACTGACATAATAAACATGTCTATGAATGTCGTCTCGTATGGTTACTAGAGCTGCGATGACGGCAACTTCTGATACCGCAAGATATAACCCCAAAAGTTCATCACAAGTTGGACTTACCATCACCGGGGGAGTGCTTAAATAAGTCTTCAGCTCGGAGAAGGCCCGATCGCATTCTTCGGTCAAATCTAGATGGCTTGCTTTTCTTAGCACTCTGAAAAAAGGTAAGACCCGGTCTGTGGATTTCGAAATAAACCTACTCAGTGTGGCTAGTCGGCCAGTAAGCCTTTGAAACTCTCTTTTGTTTCTCGAGGGTTGCATGTCAATGATAGTCTGCACCTTTTCAGGGTTAACCTCTATGCCTTTCTCTGAAACATAATATCCTAAAATTTTTCCACTTCGGATCCCGAAGCAGCATTTGTTTGGATTTAGTTTGAGCTCATATTTTCGACATACTTCGAATCAACGAGACAAATAAGAAAGGTGGTCTTCATCTTTCATAGATTTAACAATCATATCGTCAACATATACTTCAATCATATGGCCGATCAATTCTCTAAAAATTTTGTTGACCAACCATTGGTATGTTGCTCCAACATTTTTGAGACCGAATGGCATAACCACGTAACAGTAAACTCCATCTTCGGTCATGAACGATGATTTCTTCTGATCTTCCTCAGCTAGGAAGATTTGATGATACCCAGAGTAAGCATCCATGGTACTCATCATGGTGCTACCAGAAACAGCATCCACCAGTCGGTCGATATGCGGCAAAGGGAAAAGGTCTGACTCACAGCTTTTGTTAACATCGGTAAAGTTGATGCACATTCGCCATTTCCCATCTGTTTTGGAAACCACCACTGGGTTTGCAACCCATTCAGTATAGTGGATTTCTCTGATGAATCCCGACCGCAGTAGCTTATTCACTTCAGCCAGGATAATCTCGATTTTCTCGGGAGAATAGCGTCTCCTTTTCTGCCTAACAGGCTTCGTTTCTAGCTCAGTGTTGATCCGATGTTCACTATCGGATCGGTCAATCCCCGGAACATCGTCCAGGGTCCATGCGAATATATCCACGTGGCTTCTCAGCAAGTGGATCAGTTCTTTTTCAAAGTCAGGGGCTAGATGTGCCCCGATGCGAGATGTCTTGGTTGAGTCATCCTCAACCTGGTTAATCAACTTGAACCCTACGGGTTCCATTGCTTGCCTCGGGTGCGGCAACTCTTCCAGCAGATCCACCCGGGCCCTTTTAATCGGTGCTAAAGTTCGGCACGAGCTCATGTAGCATTGCCTAGCTAATTTCTGATCCCCCTTAACACATATAACTCCATGAATGGAGGGGAATTTGAGCATCATGTGATAAGTAGAACGGACCGCCTCGAATTTACTAAGGCCGGTCCGTCCGATAATAGCGTTGTAAGCCAAGTCGACGTCAACGATAATGAACTCCAGGTTTTCCAACCGGTCCTTGGATGGCTCTCCAAGGGTAACTGGGAATAACATCTTCCTGCATGGAATAACACTCCTTTGGTCGAACGACCAAAGAGTTATGTTAGCGATCGGGAGATCGTGAGCAGCAGCTCCCAACATTTCGGCAACCTCGCGCTTAATTAGATTGCACGAAGCCGCAGTGTCCACTAAGATTCTGTGGACACGACGATTCCCGATGACCCCAGTGATGGTAAGGGGGTCGTCACATGGATCGATGATCCCTTCCCGATCAGCTAGGGTGAAAGTAATGTCATCTCTGAGAAGAAGGACCGTTCCACTGGATCATATTTCACCAGGGCCACAGACTCGGAGCTCTCAGCGGAGTCTCCGCGCGCAATTCTCTTTCGGTCCCGGACCGATTCATTTATTCTCAAACCACCGGAGATAACATAAATATCTCCNAAAGTGCTTGACTACTTTTTCCGAGATGATGGCTACTGCTTCTGCTTCAATCCATTTCGAGTAATATTCCACCACTACAATACAAAATTTCCTTTGCCCTATTGACCGAGGAAAAGGTCCAAGGATGTCGATCCCCCATCTGTCAAACGGACAAGGCAATGGGGTAATCGATAAGGGAGCCCCAGGCAATTGCGGGAGTGGAGCATGGTATTGGCATATGGCACAACGTTTAGTGTATTGCTTGGCATCAGCAAGCAATGTTGGCCAAAAGTACCCAACTTTGATGATGCGGTGGTATAAAGATCGAGCCCCTGAATGAATGTCGCATATCCCTTCATGAACATAAATCATGACGGCTTCAGCCTCAATAGGGGATATACAGCGCAAAAGCGGAACTTCAAAACTCTTTTTAAACAAACGTCCATCGACTAAGATCAATCTCTTAGCCCGGACCTCTATTTTCTTGGCTTCAGACTTATCTTCAGGGAGATAGCCGTTTGAGAGGTATTTAATAAAGGAGTCCATCCAATTGGGTTCTCCCGGAGATTCAGTAGCGTTAATATTCAAGCCCTGGAGTTCATGGCATAGAGCCCCGATCTCTTCAGTAGACTGTTCGGTCTCTGGAATCTCTACCGAAGGTCGGTCCTGAATATGGGCCGAAATGGTGCTTGGCTCTATGTCGGGTATGCCCGAGTCCAATCTGGCGAGTGCGTCGTCAACCTTGTTTTGCTCCCGTGGCACATGGCCAAGACAGAACTCACTGAACTTTTTGGATAGTTCCAGGACTTTGGCGCAATATAACCTCATCATTGGATCATGAGTTTCAAATCTCCCTGCGAACTGTTCCACTACTAACTTCGAGTCTGAGAACATTCGTACTCTGCTAACTCCTATTTTCGAGCCAATGTCATTCCTGATAATACTGCCTCATATTCTACCACATTATTCGTTCCAGCAAAGGAAAATTTGACTGCGGAATGAATAAGATCACCTTGCACCGTTGTCAGGGTAATGCCCGCTCCTCTTCCCCCGAAGGTTGACCCATCTACATGGATCGTCCATCGATCATCTTCTTGGTTAAGATAAATGGCCGATCGGGTCATTTCAACCACGAAATCGGCTAGAACCTGAGCTTTGACCGTCCTTCGGGGCAAGAATTCCAGATACATAGCACTGAGTTTGATAGCCCATTTTGCAAATCTCTCATTCAAATCCTTCTGCTTAAGAAGCACTTTCAGAGGTTGATCAGTATAAACATAGACCGTTCAGCCTTCAAAATAATGCTTCAGCTTGGATACATCTTTTTTCAAAGCTAACATAAATTTCTCCAAGGTGGAGTACCTGGTTTCAGCAGATACCAGAGAATGGCTGACATAATAAACATGTCTATGAATGTTGTCTCGTATGGTTACCAGAGCTGCGCTGACGGCAACTTCTGATACCGCAAGATATAACCCCAAAGGTTCATCACAAGTCGGACTTACCATCACCGGGGGAGTGCTTAAATAAGTCTTCAGCTCGGAGAAGGCCTGATCGCATTCTTCGGTCCAATCTAGATGGCTTGCTTTTCTTAGCACTCTGAAGAAAGGTAAGGCCCGGTCTGTGGATTTCGAAATAAACTTGCTCAGTGCAGCTAGCCGGCCAGTAAGTCTTTGAAACTCTCTTTCGTTTCTGGGAGGTTGCATATCAATGATAGCCTGCACCTTTTCAGGGTCAACCTCTATGCCTTTATCTGAAACATAATATTCTAAAAATTTTCCACTTCGGATCCCGAAGCAGATAAGAAAAGGTGGTCTTCATCATTCATAGATTTTACAATCATATCGTTAACATAAACTTCCATCATATGGCCAATCAACTCTCTAAAGATTTTGTTGACCAACCTTTGGTATGTTGCTCCGGCGTTTTTGAGACCGAATGGCATAACCACATAACATAAAACCCCATCTTCGGTCATGAATGATGATTTTTTCTGATTTTCCTCAGCTAAGAAGATCTGATGATACCCAGAATAAGCATCCATGGTACTCATCATGGTGCTACCAGAAACAACATCTACCAGTCTGTCGATGTGCGGTAATGGGAAAGGGTCTTTGACTCACTTCTTTTGTTAACATCGGTAAAATCGATGCACATTCGCCATTTCCCGTCCAGTTTGGAAACCACCACTGGGTTTGCAACCCATTCAATATAATGGATTTCTCTAATGAATCCTGACCATAGCAGCTTATTCACTTCAGCCCGGATGATCTCGATCTTCTCGGGAGAATAGCGTCTCCTTTTCTGCCTAACAGGCTTCGTTCCTGGCTCAATGTTGATCCGATGTTCACTATTGGATCGATCAATCACCGGAACATCGTCCCGGGTCCATGCGAATATATCCACATGGCTTCTCAGCAGGTGAATCAGTTCTTTTTCAAAGTCAGGGGCTAGATGTACCCCGATGCGAGTTGTCTTGGCTGAGTCATCCTCAACCAGGTTGATCAACTTGAACCCTACGGGCTCCATTGCTTGCCTCGGGTGCGGCAGCTCTTCCAGCAGATCCACCTGGGCCCTTTTAACCGGTGCCAAAGTTCGGCACGAGCTCATGTAGCATTGCCTAGCTACTTTTTGATCCCCCTTAATAGAAATAACTCCATAAATGGAGGGGAATTTGAGGATAATGTGATAAGTAGAAGGAACCGCTTCGAACTTACTGAGGCCGGTCCGTCCGATGATAGCGTTGTAAGCCAAGTCGACTTCAACGATAATGAATTCCATGTCTTCCGACCGGTCCTTGAATGGCTCTCCAAGGGTAACCGGGAATAACATCTTCCCGCAAGGAATAACGCTCCTTTGGTCGAACGACCAAAGAGTTATTTTCGCGATCGGGAGATCGTGAGCAACAGCTCCCAACATTTCGGCAATTTCGCGCTTCATTAGATTGCACGAAGCCCCAGTATCCACTAAAATTCTGTGGACACGACGATTCCCGATGATCCCAGTGATGGTAAGGGGATCGTCACATGGATCAATGATCCCTTCCCGATCAGCCAGGGTGAAAGTAATGTCCTCTCTGAAGAAGGAGGACCGTTCCATGGGATCATATTTCACCAGCGCCACAGACTCGGAGCTCTCAGCGGAGTTTCTGCGCGCAATTCTCTTTCTGTGCCGGACCGATTCATTTATTCTTAAACCACCGGAGATAACATAAATATCTCCGGCCACCTCTCTCGGTGCCACCTCATTTTGAGGAGGTTGGGCACCAGTTACCGCAGGTGGAGGAGCGGACTGCTTCTGTCTTCCACCCTCGTTCTGTGGGGCTCTACCGCCGCGGCCCCGCCATCTTCTTCTTCGGCCCTGACCACGGTTCTCACGACCATGTTGGCCTCTTTCTTGTTCTGGCGGAGGAGACCGTCGGTCCTCCGTCCGGTCATTACAGTTTCGGGGTTGTCCCCGATTATCTCTTCCCCACGGCCTGTGACGATCGTCACCTTGGTGGCCCCTTCGGGGGGATTCTGCTCGCTTGCCCTTCTGACCATTCCGGTCGGGCTTTTCTTTACTCATTGCCTCTACTGTCTCTTTCAACAGTGGGCACTTCAGGGTCGGGTGATCACGATTATGATGGAGCTCGCAATACACCCGATTGTCCTCCTGCTTCGGGGGGACGTCTTTTTTGCTTACAGCCGCTACTTCTCGCGACTGCTTCTTAGGGTAGGAAACCCTATGATCACCTGCAGGCTCAGAATTCACGCTGGGTTTCCGATAACCAAGCCCCAGCGCTTCATCCACCTTAATATACTTGTTGATTTTCTGAAGAAGCTTTCCCAAGGTGGATGGTGGGCTCTTTACCAAGCTGGCCGAAAGGCCGCAAGGTCCTAGGACCTGCTGTAGAATATCAATTTTATCCCGGAGCTCGAGCTTGATACCCCGGGCGGTCCTGTTGAATTTCTCCATGAAGGACCGAAGACTCATCTTTGCTGGGATATATTTCAGCTGATATAGTTCATGTCTGCTTCGGGGCGGTCCTACATTTGGAGCAAATTGCTCAGAGAAGGCCAAAATAAATCCGCCATACGACTGTATGGATCGGGCCGGCAAATTCTTGAACCACGTTCGGGCGTCGCCTTGTAATCCTGCCGCGAAGATGCGGCACTTTAGTGAATCCGAGGCCCGAACAGTTCCCATGCGCAATTCGAAATCGGCAACGTGATCGATTGGATCACCATCGCCACGAAATGTCGGCAACCCCTCGGGGTTGCGATAATGCCGATCTGGGACTGCTGCCCAGATCTCCTCAGAAAAGGGGAGCATCAAATCCCCCAAGACGGCTGATACGCCTTCAGATTGATGAGACGATGCCTGGACCGCATGCAAATTATGCCACCAGTCATCATCCTTATTTCTCCTGATTGGGCCTCAATGGCCCTGTTAAATAAACCAGAATTGCGTCCCAGATTAGGTTCGCAATCCCTCAACGCACGCATGCTCTCCAACTCCCTGGTGAACTCATCAATTCGTCGCTGCATCTGCTCCTGATCATTCCCAGGAGCGGGAGTTAGAGCTCTAGCTGGGGGAGGAGGGGTAGACCGATATCTAGGCCTCCTCATTGTTACGCCACGCCTGATGATTTCTTCTTCATCAGTACTGCGCTCGTCGGGATCACTCTCGTATCCTCTGCTTTTGGGAACAGGGCTTGAAACAGCCGGTGGTTCTATTCCACTTTTCTCCGACTTAATTTCCAGTACCACCTTCTTAACGACTGCTTCCAGATCCTGTAAAGTGAATGTTGGTGCTGGGAGACTGTCGGGAAGCACGTCACTATCATTTGTTGGAGTTCCAGTCGCCATGCCTTTGATTATCTTATCCCTCGTAGAAAACTCAAATGGGATTAGAGAATCGTCCCCACGGACAGCGCCAAACTGTTATGGTCCCTTTTTAGGGGGTACCGACAGTCGTCCGGTTCGTTTAGCAAACGAACTCGGTTTTGATTTGTTTTTGTTGTGGAAGATGATTAAAAACTGGAAATAAACGATGGCACATCGATGTATAGTGCAAACCCCAGGAATTGGGGTGAAAACCACTTGACTAAGAGTAGATTATACNTCGCTTGTTATGGGCATGTTCCATAGTTCACTGATAAGCACGCATCCGTGCATAAATTGCATATATCTTTTCTTCGATAATCTCGAGGTCCAATAATCTCCTTTCACCATTCATATGCTCATCATATTGAGATATTCGAGGTGATCGGATGGCAACCTTCACCGGGCTAACAGCTTCGGTCCCATACACCAATGCGAGTTGCCTTGGTTGAGTCATCCTCTACCAGGTTAATCAACTTGAACCCTACGGGTTCCATTGCTTGCCTCGGGTGCGGCAGCTCTTCCAGCAGATCCACCCGGGCCCTTTTAATCGGTGTCAAAGTTCGGCACGAGCTCATGCTGCATTGCCTAGCTACTTTCTGATCCCCCTTAACAGAAATAACTCCATGAATGGAGGAGAATTTGAGCATCATGTGATAAGTAGATGGGACAGCCTCGAACTTACTAAGGCCGGTCCATCCGATAATAGCGTTGTAAGCCAAGTCGACTTCAACGATAATGAATTCCAGGTCCTCCGACCGGTCCTTAGATGGCTTTCCAAGGGTAACTGGGAATAACAACTTCCCGCATGGAATAACGCTCATTTGGTCGAACGACCAAAGAGTTATGTTAGCGATCGGGAGATCGTGAGCAGCAGCTCCCAACATTTCGGCAACCTCGCGCTTCATTAGATTGCACGAAGCCCCAGTGTCCACTAAGATTCTGTGGACACGACGATTCCCGATGACCCCAGTGATGGTAAGGGGGTCGTCGCATGGATTGATGATCCCTTCCCGATCATCTATGGTGAAAATAATATCCTCTCTGAAGGAGGATGACCGTTCCACTGGATCATATTTCACCAGCGCCACAGACTCGGAGTTCTCAGCGGAGTCTCCGCGCGCAATTCTTTCGGTCCCTGACCGATTCATTTATTCTCAAACCACCGGAGATAGCATAAATATCTCCGGCCACTTCTTTCGGTGCCACCTCATTTTGAGGAGGTTGGGCACCAGTTTCCGCAGGTGGGGGAGCGGCATGCTCCTGTCTTCCACCCTCGTTATGCGGGGCTCTACCGCCACGGCCCCGCCATCTTCTTCTTTGGCCCTGACCACGGTTCTCACGACCGTGTTGGCCTCTTTCATGTTCTGGCGGAGGAGACCGTCGGTCCTCCGTCCGATCATTATAGTTTCGGGGTTGTCCCCGATTATCTCTTCCCCGCGGCCTGTGACGATCGTCACCTTGGTGGCCCCTTCGGGGGGATTCCGCTCGCTTGCCCTTCTGACCGTTCCGGTCGGGCTTTTCTTTATTCATTGCCGCTACCGTCTCTTTCAACAGCGGGTACTTCAGGGTCGAGTGATCGCGATTATGATGCAGCTCGCAATACACCCGATTGTCCTCCTGCTTCGGGGGGACGTCTTTTTCGCTTACAGCCGCTACTTCTTGCGACTGCTTCTTAGGGTAGGAAACCCTATGATCACTTGCGGGCTCAGAACTCCCGCTAGGTTCCCGATAACCAACCCCCAGCGCTTCATCCACCTTAATATACTTGTTGATTTTCTGAAGAAGTTTTCCCAAGGTGGATGGTGGGCTCTTTACCAAGCTGGCCGAAAGGCTGCACGGTCTCAGGACCTGCTGTAGAATATCAATCTTATCCCGGAGTTCGAGCTTGATACCCCGGGCGGTCCTGTTGATTCTCTATGAAGGACCGAAGACTCATCTTTGCCGGAATATATTTCAGCTGATATAGTTCATGCCTGCTTCGGGGCGGTCCTACATTTGGAGCAAATTGCTTAGAGAAGGCCAAAATAAACCCGCCATACGACTGTATGGATCGGGCCGGCAAATTTTTGAACCACGTTCGGGCGTCGCCTTGTAATCCTGCCGCGAAGATGCGGCACTTTAGTGAATCCGAGGCCCGAACCATTCCCATGCACAATTCAAAATCGGCAACGTGATCGATTGGATCACCATCACCACGAAATGTCGGCAACCCCTCGGGGTTGCGATAATGCCGATCTGGGACTGATGCCCAGATCTCCTCAGAAAATGGAGCATCAAATCTCCCAATGCGGCTGATACGCCTTCAGATTGATGGGACGATGCCTGGACCGTATGCAAATTATGCCACCAATCATCGTCCTTATTCCGCCTGATTGGGGCCTCCATGGCTCTATTGAATAAGCCAGGATTGCGTCCCAGATTAGGTTCGCAATCCCTCAACGGGCGCATGCTCTCCAACTCCCTGGTGAGCTCATCAATTCGTCGCTGCATATGCTTCTGATCGTTTCCAGGAGCGGGAGTTAGAGCTCTGGCTGGGGGAGGAGGAGTAGACCGATATCTAGGCCTCCTCATTGTTACGCAACGTCTGATGATTTCTTCATCATCAGTATTGCGCTCGTCAGGATCACTCTCGTATCCTCTGCCTTTGGGAACAGGGCTTGAAACAGCCGGTGGTCCTGTTCCACTTCTCTCCGACGTAATTTCCAGTACCACCTTCCTAACGACAGCTTTCAGATCCTGTAAAGTGAATGTTGGTGCTGGAAGACTGTCGGGAAGCACGTCACTATCATTTGTCGGAGTTCCAGTCGCCATGCCTTTGATTATCCTATCCCTGGTAGAAAACTCAAATGGGATTAGAGAATCGTCCCCACGGATGGTGCCAAACTGTTATGGTCCTTTTTTAAGGGTACCAACAGTCGTCCGGTTCGTTTAGCCAACAAACTCGGTTCTGATTTGTTTTTGTTGTGGAAGACGATTAAAAACTGGAAATAAACGGTGGCACGACGATGTATAGTGGAAACCCCAGGAATTAGGGTGAAAACCACTTGACTAAGAGTAGATTATACTCTTAGCCTGTTCACTAATCAAATAATTCGTAACGAATAAAACAGAGGCTTAATGAAAATGACAAGGAAAAGAAAGCAGTAAGAACTCCGGCAGGGTAACGGCCTGTTCTTACGCGTCTGATATTACCCGGAAATATTCTCTTGTGTTTGTTCTCACCCGGGAGCTCGTCTAGCGTGATTATCAGTATTTTCGGTATTCTCGGTATTTTCGGTATTCTCGGTATTCTCGGTATTCTCGTAATTCTGACTTGTCAAGCGACATATAAGGCCTCGGTGAGCATTTTGAAGTATTTCAGGCCATTTCGGACCCGGACGAAGCCAGAGGTATTTTCGTCATTTGCCACCGAGGGCGCACCGAACAAGTACAATAAGGTTGTCCGGCTGCGAGTTCATTATTTAAAAGCAAAGGGTCGACATACGAAGTTCGGGGAAATTTTCTGATCGTATTCCTGATTAACATATTATTCGGTTTGCTTCCCGAGGCGTCGAGGTCTACATGGCATTTATTTTGCCATAATTAAAGATATTCAATTATTTTGGGTTAAGTAAGGTGGACTAGGCTCATGGGCCCAAGAGGGTGAGTTTTGGGCTTAATTTGCCTATAAATAGGAGTCTTAAGGCATTAAGAAGGGACTTTTGGACTTTTGAATATTGATCACGCATCCCAAGGCGAAAACTGCTCTTCAGTCGCGACCAAAATCCCTTCGCCGCGACCAAGCACCAAATCGCGACGAATCAGCTATAAACTGGACCCGCGACGAATCATCCTTTGAACGCGGCCGCGACGAACTTTTCATTCGTCGCGAGTTGGCCCTCTGCCGCGCCCAGTCCGCCCCTCTGCACTATTCATTCGCGTCCAGTGCGACGTAACCGCATATTTGATCGTTTCTCGATCCGTTTTCACTCGTTTCACCATTATCATCTCATTGTATTTGTATCACTTGATTTTTATAGTGAAAACCAATGTAGAGCATCGCTCTCCCGAGGACGTAAGCCCACATATTGTGGGCCCAACCTCGTATATCGCTCGTGTCCCCACAACAACATAATTTACGAATTAATCATAAATTGACTGATCTAAGAATAAATATATAAAACATTTTTAGATAAGATCAGCGTCCAAAAAGTCCTGCTATTTCCGTCGTCGCGCCCTGTATTTATAGAGTTAACGGCGTGTGTAAATCACGCTCTGTAACCGCCTCTGACAGGTTTGTTAGAGGTTGTTATCACGGGATGTAAAACGAGGTTGGGACCGAGGCGTTGTCTGTGTGATCGGGCCCGAGGCGTGGTAAACGTGTGGAGGCCCGAAGCGTGGAAAACATGAGCTTGTAACCGTTCGGACAGAACCAATGAGTCAGTTACCAGAAAAAACTTTATTTCGTCTAAGGTTACCTTCGGTCCTCTCGTTAAACATCGGACCGCTTTTCCCTAAGTGTGCAAATGGGCTGCAAGAATTCGTTTCCACCATTTGAATTAGCTCAATAGTTAATGAGTCTTACCCATCACAAGGTACCCGGTCCTAAAGTTCACATCAATAGCATAAAATTGACACGTTTAATAATTTCCAGTATTTTAATCTCGGACGAAATTTCATCCGAGATGACCGAAATTTTGTTTCTACCGGTATTCACCGAGATGATCAAAATTCCGATATATTGCCGGTATATCGACGGTATACTAGTGTACCGGCCAAGACCGATACAAAACCGGTAAGCCGGTATTCAAACATTGATAATTTCAACCGGTCGATATTATATTTTTCTCGATCGATCGCACTTTTTAATTTAAAAAATAGAATAATAAATGCATATCATTGAACTGAATATACATTTAATGATCGATCGCACTTTTTAATTGAATCTATATCGAGAAAACTGAATAATTGATCGGTTGAAACCATTGAATTGGTCGATTTTATAATCGTATTTTATAATTCAAGAAATATGTATTTCATTTGATTATGATTCCGATATAGATTATGTGTTATAATCGTTTTATTACACAATAAATCATTAATGATTTTACTTGTAGATTGAATAACACTTAAATTTTGAATAATAGTTAATGATATTGTTATTTTATTTTTAAAATTAAGAAATACATTCGATCGAGAAAAATTGAATATCAACCGTTTGAAATTACTAAACATATCGATTTTATAATCTAATTTTATTTGAAATAAATTTTAAATTTTATTTGTTATATAAAAATATTATTTTATATATTGTAATTAATTTTTGTTTTTTATTTTTAATAAAAATTGAAAAGTAAGGTTTTCTCTCTTCAAAATAGACTATTTAACCAATATTTTTAAAATGTGGGTTAATTGATAAATACTTTAAAAAAAATATTATTTAACAAATAAAAGTTTTACAGTAGTTTATTTTACCAATTTGCCCAAGTTCACATAATGATGGAGTTCATGCATGAACTCATTAACACTTTCCTCAGAGGGAGAATCGTATGGGTCAGATCTCACATTTACGGCTCCCGAGGAAGGTTCAACATCGGCTAGTGCACTGAGCTGTAGGGGCAACTCCAACGTCTTCTATGGGAGACGGTATCGTGCGTGGCATCAAATCTCAGAGCATCTGTCTCATCATCCAAGTTCAATTCATCATCGACAATTCTGTTATGGGCCCCGGGTGGCATTTCCTGTAGGACCTCATCCTCATTGTCCTGAATGCAAGTAATCTACAATCGATATTTGAGGAGTTCAGTGAATCCAAGACTGTATCTGCAAAATCAAAGAATGCTTATAACTACAACGAAGAAAAGTCACTAACATGAGGATAAATATTAAGAAAGAATGAGGGCAACATGATAAGGGAAGAATCACTACGATTAGAAATTTGTGACGATGAAAACACAAGAATGATACCTAAGGAAGTGAGAAGGAGGCGTAAGAAAACCAAAGACGATCAAGATTGGTGCACATAACAGGACCTTCGAGTCGAATGATCACCATCTCTACCACACATTGTTAATGCTTTGCTCAGACTTTGAGATGACAAGACTAGAAATCGTAAGGTAGATCAATCGTACCCTCATTTGTCTTATGATGTCTGAGTTGGGAAATGATTCTTATGATGTCTTAGACGTAGAAATACACAACCTCATTTGTCTAGAGGAGCGATAATGAACTGGAAAATACGGAAAAACATTATATGCTATTGAAGACAATTAGCCTCCATAATAATGAAAGAGGTCACATAAGAAATAGAGCTAAGATCAACTCCAAAAGGTGAATTTTCAGATAATTCAAAATTTTAAAATAAACGGTATAGAGAAAGACAAATTCCACTCTCTAAATATTCCCGGCAAAGGACGTGTATATTGATCGACGAGCTAAAGAGAATTTAATCAAATTCACTAATCTTATCTAAACAAAATATTTGTAAGCATTATTTATGATGATTGCTGCATACCCATATCAGAAATTGGCGTCTGAAAGCCTGGAGAAATATAGCATGAGGTTAAACCAGGAGCCCCGTTAACATGTTCCCATCGAACCACCTTTGCACATTCCCCACACACTGCAAATCCATCTCTTGGTACTCTCTGTGTTTGCAAGACCATCATGTGAGAAAAATCTGTGCATTGTCTGATTCGGTAACGGGATTGATGCCGTTTTCGGAAAAAATCAAGCTGTTCGTCTTGTATAGGAGCTTCTGTAGATGGAACATTGGTGTTTTGGTCGGATTGCGGTGGGATAGGAATTTTCTGCTGTTCTGGTGCATTGACTGATTCAGGTGTAGTTTGTCTAACTTCCCATTCGAATGTTTTTCGATAGACTTCCCAAGCTAAGTCCTGCTCTTCTTTCGATAGTTTCTCATCTTCGTTTTCTTGCAACAGTGTCTCATGTTCATGATAATTCAAGATCCACCTGCAAGAAGAATCACAGTTAATTCAAATTCTCTCGTTTTACGTCTCATCATCGTTTTGTACCTGGGATGATGATCACAAATCAAAGTTTCCATTAGTTTATCTGAAGGGGAACTTCCCTGAGTAAGGGGTAGATTTTGCTTCAAAAAAGGACCAACATGGCAACTCAGATTTGGTTCGGTAACGACTCCCGTGTCTCCGAGCTCAGGTATTATTATATCAACACTTTCATCATCACCAAATTCAAATAAATGTAGAATTTCTTCTTTTGACATTGTTCTGTGCACCTGCTGCCTATCAACAACTCTCGCCGCAAGGCCTTCCTTCGTAACCTACCGAAAAACATCCCATCGATTAGCTAACTCACTTGACGAAATCAAATGTTTCATATGATTACTTGACGCTTATATATTTTCTCTTCCATTGTGGCATGCGCTAGTAGTCTGTAAGCAAAAACTGGCTTTGTTTGCCCATATCTGTAAAAGAATGGAAAGCAAGCTTAACCAGGTTCACTGCTAGAAAAAAAACAAAGGGATTAATTAGCACCTCCAAGCTCTGTATATAGCTTGAAGATCGTAAGTCGGGTTCCAAGAACCGTCAACAATAATAACTCGATTTGCAGCATGAAAATTGATTCCTAAAGATCCGGCTCTAGTCGATATTAAAGTGCATTTTGCCCTTATGTTTGATGGCTCATTGAACCTATCTACCAGTCTTTGCCTCTCAGAACTTTCAGTTCTTCCATCAAATCTGAATCATGTAACAACAACAAGAGAGCGCAAACTTTTTATCCATCTATTATTTGTTTAGAGAAAATGGTGTATTTGATCCCAAAGTTTGCATAAAATAGCAAATTAGATCCCCAAACTTTTAAATGACAAATTTAATCCTTAAAGTTTAATATTTTGGCAACTTTGGTCCCCAATTTTGATTAATTTGGCAAATAGGGTCCCCAAAGTTTACACCTACTAAACCCAATTTGTGTATTGCCGTTATCGTTAGGGCTTTTTGTTTATGAAGCGAGGAAAATTTGTTTCGTCCCTCGTTCGTATTCGTCTTCGTTTTGCAAACTTTGGGCACCCTTAACGGCGTTAGAGACTAAATTTGCCATGTGTTGCAAACTTTGAGGACTAATTATGCCACACAAACCAAAATTTGGGGACTGGTTTTGAAAAAAAAAATAGTTTGGAGATTGGTTTTGCCAAAATGTATAAAGTTTGGGGATCAAATTTGTCAAAACCCGAAACTTTGGGGAGCAAATTTGCCTTTCGCCCGATTATTTAATCATCGAATTCAGATTCACTGTCATCAAGGTTCTTAATAAAGAAATGAAATATATGAAGCCACGAAAGGTAGGGAAGGGAGTGTACCTGTACCAGTCCTTGCCTTTTTTCCAGCGTTTTTCCTTCTTCCTTGGACGAGGCAATTTCGATAGGTAAAATTCAATCAAATCCAATGTCAATATACTTTGGCTAAATACCAGTGCTTTATCACCCAGTTTTGCACACATAGTAAGGATATCAAGTAGCAAAACCATTTTGCCACCTTGATCGGCATCCTTAAAAGTATTTTCAGCGAGAATATCTATCCACCAATCCTGGTAACAGAGTAAGACGAAAAGGGTGGGTAAAAATTGGTATAATGCAATTAAAGAACGAAATTCTCGAAAAATAATCTAAAGCAACGATATCGAGAATGAGAGGATATGCATTATGAAAGTAGTAAGTAGAAAGTTCATGCACCTCACGAAGAAATCCTTCATCATTTTTCTTTTGTGGATTAACAATCTTCTCTGAAATAATAACATGCCAAAAACACAAATCAACTTCACTTACGTTGAAGCAGACTCAATAGATGCATTCTGAAAATGAGGAAGCAACAATACAAGTACCTCCAGGGATCACATTATACTCGGCATTCTCTTCACTTGAGCTATCATCTCCCAGACCATTTTCAACATATTCAGACTTAGCAATATCTTTGCTCTGTTTCCTTAGTTGCAGAATGCCAGGATGGTTCCAAATCTGTATGAAGGGAAAAGTGAAAGTGTAAATAAAAATGCTGCAGTGAAGTTAGCATAAATTAGTCATTTACACACCCTTCGAGAAAGGGAATTTAAATATATGTCGGGAACAAAGGAGAATGGAATTAGGAAAAGTGCAAAGTATAAAAATGTCATGGAATTGGCTAGAAATAAAAAAATTGAAAATGATAAAGCAGAAATCACATGCTTGAATTTTTCAAAAAGAAACAGTAAAGAACACATGAATTTGAAATGAATAAGAAATGTATATACCTGAGCTAAGGCCTGGTAACCAGCAAAGAAGGATCTCTTAATCATCCTTTCACCTGAGATTTTGTCCTTAGTAAAACAATGAACATCAAGAAACTTCTGGTAAAGTTTTCTCTGCAATGGAGAGAGCTTCACAGAGATAACAAACACAGTCTTCGGTGGTAAATCTTTCTTAATAACATTCATATCCATCCTCTGAACAAACCCCTTCAACTGTTCATACAATATGTGAGATCTTTGATTCATTATCTTCACATCTTCAGCTGTGGAGTTTGTGTGTTGTCCATTTTCTATTGGATTCTGGAATCTGATATACAGGAAAATGAAATACGGAGAGTGAAACTAACATTCAATGGACTTGATAAAATAACTAGGCTAATGTTTTTACCGGTTCCTAAACTCATGGCTGCTGCCAAGAAATCCTTCTCGGACAAAATCTACCATCTGCAAAGATAAAATTCGAAAAGATCAACAGTGACCTGAAGATGATACCTAGCAGAAATTATTAAAATCCGTACACAATAGTATTCCATGAGATTGTTCTGAAGAGGCGACCCGGTCAATGCAATCCTCCGCTGGCATTTTACGAGTTTTAATGCCTGGGTAGTATCAGCTCTGATGTTCTTTATAGTGTGTGCTTCGTCACATACTAAAATATCAGGTCCATCCTACAAAAAGGCAGAACCTTCTTTCTCACTTTCATGACATCTTTTCTAGTTAGAAGGAGCATATGGTGCATAATTACACAACATTATGATGAGAAATTTCAACTTCTTGAATCAGTTATGTCAGATTCCACAGTTTAGAACTAATCAACTAAGGACTGGAAAAAAAAAGTGAGATTCCCCCTTCATAAACACAAACGTCCATAAAATGAAATTAGTAAATCTAAATCCTCTATTCTTTAAGAATGAAACATATACTGATATAAAAAAATTGCATTCTATCGGTTTCAAGGAATCAGAACTACCTGAAGAGTATGACTGATCTCCCTAGCCAAATCCCGGTCCTTGACATACTTCCCAAATGACAAGTTCCGAAAGGAAGTATATCCAATTAAGAATATACCACCTTTAGTTACCCACTTCCTGAGTAACCTAAGTCTTTGCTCCCTAAAATTATAGACATTTAATGCTGAAAGTTAATTAATAGGTTATGAAATCCACTTCCCTAATGTAATTGCAAATTTCCCAAATTCTGGCCCAATTTTATATATGGCATTTAACTCTAATGAAACAAATGACATGGATAACACCTTGGAACATCCTCGAGCATGAATATTCGAAGTGGCTTAAGTTCACATGGTCTCCATTTCGTGAACTCACGTCGCCAGTTGTGTAGAACACTCACTGGAGTCACGATAAGAGCTGTCTTCAAACCAAGGTCCACGCCCCTCATAGCCGTGTAGAGAAATGCAATAACCTGCATATGTGAAATTAAAAGCCTTACGGTAAAAAGATGTTTGGTGAAAAAAATATCATGCAATTGCATCATATTTATTTAGAAGTACTGCTCAGCAGAAAGGAAAGCTTTTGGGTTGAAGGATGCTACCTGAAAAGTTTTTCCTAAGCCCATATTATGAGCCAAAACGCAACCAAGACCTTTATCACCAGATCTCACGTTTCTTACAGATTGTATAATATTCTCCCACATAAATCTAATACCTCTGATCTGTACAAAAAAACTTGATATCAGAGAAAGCAGAAATTTTTTATATGAAATATGAAGTCAATGATAATAACAAGACATAAAAATACTTTCCAATCACCCAATCCTAGATATATCATATCATACATGTAACTAACCCCACGACATGTGAAAATAGCTTGGAATGTTAATATTGTTATCTATCATAAATACAGTGTTTGTATTATGTCTCACCTAGTTTCAAAACATAAAATTTGAAGAACAGTAAAAAATGCATTTCATGAACCTGGTGGGGCTTTAATTTGGTAGAGATGCTAGGAGGAATCCTCACAGCTTCTTCACCTTCCTCTCTCACCACATTTATTATGCATCCCGAAGAAGCATCTCCCAGTATTTCTATACCAGTGCCATCAAATGAGCCACCATTACTCACAGCAGAACTCATCATAACAGAGTTGGAGGAAAATTGAGCTTCCAGAGATTTTAGGCGTTCTTGACGTTCCTGTAAGAAAAATTAAATGGGCTCAACACTTGGTCATTAATTTTGTTGATATACATCAAATATTTAGATTTTACTCTTTCAACAGCGATTTTCTTTTTTGTCTCTTCCCCTAACTCAGCATCATCAATGATCCTCCGTATTTTCTTTTTACGTCTTCTCTTGCCACTGGATACAAGTGAAATAACAAAAGAACCATAAATTTTGAGTTAACGAAAACCTAAAGGCAGACAATCTGCTTTCAGATGATGAATACAGTTGAATGTCACATGCATAAGGGCCATCCCAAAAATTAATAAGTGATACAAATTCAGGGAAAAAATAAATAATAAAAAAAAGATTTACCATATAGATCAAATAATAAGCAACTTTGTACAATAACAAGTTTCCCAGTCTAACATCAACATATTAAATAATTAAACTCAACATTTTTTTATATTAATATGTTTTTGTTTTAAAGAAGTGCCAAGGTTCCAGGAGAAAATTTAAAATAAAATAAAAATTCTACAAGGAGCATTTTAGATCCAGAGTAAAATTGAAATTAATAATAGGAAACAAGTGGTATGTAGTGATATTTGAAGGATATGGGAAAAACGACATATGCTGTCTAGATTACCTGGCTTTGACAACATCAGCATCTGAATAATCTGAATCATCCGAATCGGAATCTGAACTTGAGAGAACTTGGGTGCCCGATGTGTTTCCCTCCATAGTCTTCAAAAATGTCTCATCAGCTAGTGCCTCATTATCACTGTGCAGGGCACTCATACGACCTTTTTCATCTTGCTCACAACATTCACTGGAAGGTTTGACCCTGTTTAACTCATCAATAACTTTGTCATATCCGATAACATCTTCAGGAGTATCATCTTTATGATCCATAGAATCATCAGTTAGGTGTTCCATAAGCTCATCAGTCATGGAAGTTCCTCCAGGATTAGCATCCTGATGAAGACAACAACCAGAATGACAGTAAAATACAGATGCATGAGAACTTTGACTATAAAAAAGAACAGATTGAAGTGTTTTTCATCAAACCAAAAACAGGGGAATTGAAATAAAATACTTAGCGACCAAAAAACTAAAATCCTTAGAGACCTCTTCAGATCGCTTCCGGAACCTCCTATGTTTCAATTGAATACAGAGCTTCTGATCAGCATTTGCATCTTCTTCCTCCTTTACCTGAAATAAACAGTTTTCTTGCACTTGCACATGAAAAATATTTGTATACACCAAGGTTTAAATTAAAAATGGGATAAAAAGTTAAAGAAAAATGCAAGTTTATAAATAGACAAATGTATTAACCTAGCTTCCGAAGCTTCAGTTGAGAAAATTAGTAAAGTATAATAATTCACCAACCTTTTTAAAATTTTTCTTTTGTTCTTCAGTAAGACCAAGATTTTTTTCATTTTCTATAGCTTCAGCAATAAATGGATTACTTGAAGTCCCATCAAGGTCATCAATCTCCTCCACCTGAACACATTATGGTTTCATTTTCAGTATATATCATTCATTCAAAAGATAATTTCAAAATGTAACTCCAATGTATTCACCTCATCAACTCCCAGGAACTTCAGACCCAGTTCAGCAGCCTGCTGTGGAGTGCTTGCCTGGTAGACAGAAGCCCAGTGTTTGTTTCCGAAAGTAATGTCCTCCAAAGATGGCTTATCAGAGCACATCTTATTGAAAGAATCCCAATCTAAATCCATAGAATCGCTAGTAGGTATGATGCTTCTACTTGTTGCAACTTTTTTCCCCAAAAAACCACCAGCCCCTTCCTCCAAAATTTTCCCATGCCGCCTGCCCGAAAAAATGATTCCACATTCAGAACACAAAAAAATTCCATGAGAAAAAACAGTCTATAAAGTAAATGCAGAAAAACCTTCTCACAGGTCTGTGGGTCTTCAAATACTCTTCAGCCTCTGTAACTGAATTAATAGCATCTGAAGAAACTTGAGCTCCAACCCAGTGGGCCCTATTTCTCCAGGCTTCAGTGACACAACCATTAGGAACTTGTCTTTCGATCCATTTATAGAGTCTAGAAAGCTCAATACCGGCACCATCAAGTTGTTCCTACTCAATTTGAAAGTGGATTAATAAAATAACTATAAATACTGGCAAGATGATAGCTAGAAGCAACCACATCTTCACCTCTAAACTCACTAGTAATTTGAATAAGATTACATATCGAGATTACCAATAAATGGGCACTCTCTGTCTCAAGCTCATCAAGCTCGGATTCCCACTGTTGCTTGAATGTAGCCATCTCCAGTTCAACAGCTTTATCCAACTATAAGATCAAAGAAATGGCTATAATAAGTAAAATATTAAAAATACTAACACTATACCTACTTTTCGAAAATGTGGGAACAAATGATATTGAAAAAAGAGGGATGCAAGAACGTTAAAGTGTAAAAAAAGATATTTACTTCATCACCAGTAAGAGATTCAGATAATTCTTTCCTAACATCAGTCTCTACTTTGGCAAGGGATTCCTCCTCCAGTGTCTCTTGTGCTTCTGCAGCCTGTAATAAGATGGCAAGAAAAGATTTTCCATTTTCCATCCTATAAAATTGTAGAGCCAGAAAGCAAAAAAACCTTATTTTACCTTTCCCTCTACTTCTAGAAGCTCAGCAATGAGCTCTTCTATCTCCTCTTCGGTTAAAGGTTCCTGAAAATTCCGGAAAAAGGCATGTGATCAGAAGAAGAAATAAAATAAAATGGAATTCAAATGTATGAAACCCACAAGTGTAAGATAAGAGTACCTAAGATGCACACCAAAAGAAATATGAGGATTTTTTCTAAAACGAGTGAAACGCCGTGTAAGGAAAAAGATAAATCGAGTAGAATTACGGCATTCTATGGAATCCCCACCCAATTGTAACCAGTAAAACACTTACCTCAGAATTGGGCTCTTCTTCCTCGTCAATATCATCATTCACTAGAGAATCCTCACAATACTCGTTCTCCAATTCCCCTGCTTCCTCTTCCGTATCCTCTATGATCTTGTCCTGATCCTCCATTTCCTTGTCCTCGTCCATTCTTGGTGCCAAACAAAAATTCAATGTTGATCACACTGATATCATCCCTGCTGTAAGGTTGCGAAGTAGGGCGGAATCAGAAACGCGTTAGCGAAAGAGGGAAAATGGAAAATTGAAGTAAGGGAGAACATGAAACGCAGAATGTAATGAAAAGAAGAAAATTGAAAGGCTTACATGTATCTATATATTTTAAATGATTTCTATATATTTTACATGTATCTATAGCTCACGGTGCTGTAAGATGCTCATATCTTGATCGCACAGTTTTTAAAACCAGTTGTGGTCTCATGGTGGTTTTGAAAAAGACTAATTTACTCTTATTTCTATTAATTATAATATAATTATATTTATTATTTTATATATATAATGATATATTAGTATTTTTACATAAATCACGATCATAATATCACAATNATTTTACATGTATCTATAAATCACGATGTTCATATCGTGATTTTCTTATGGTACACAAAACACAAACTTAATTGCGATGTGATAATCGTTAAAAAATTACGATATCATCACAGTTGTTAAAACCAACTGTGACCTCATCGTGATTTTGAAATAGACTAATTTAACCTTACTTCTATTAATTATAATATAATTATATTTATTATTTTATATATATAATGATATATTAGTATTTTTACATAAATCACGATCATAATATCATAATTTTACCAAACATATTTAAAAATATACGATCATCATATCACACCACATCTCACCACACCGCAATTTTAAAAAGCTATACCAAACAAACCCAAAATTTTTGGCCTCTCCACTCCAAGAAAATATTAATTTGTCACTAACACACAAATTTTGTTCATATTATTTGTAATTTTAGTTTCTAACATCTTATAATTGTGATAATTATGCTCCAAAAATATGAAGATAACAAAATGAGTTCATCATATTTTGTAATTTTTGATAAAATTAATCTCTAATTTTAATGCGATATAATTGATACCAATAGTTATGACAATTGAAGTTATCCATCAAAATTAAAATTTGATGATTAATTTTGCTACTCATTTAATCTGATTTATCAAATATTATAAATTTAGAGACTAAATATGTCGTTAAAAACAATTAGATCAAATTTACCAAAAAATACTAAGGTTGTGTTCTACACAAATTATGAAAACGAATTATGCATTATAGAATGTATAATCTGTTTTTTGAAACAGAACATTATCTATTTTAAATTCTAATTATAAATTATGATCATAATGCATTCTGGTTTTTTAACTCGACGATATCGTCTTCAACATTTTTGTTTTCTTTTTATTATATGATTTTTAAATAAAAAAATATTATTAATTTATTTTGTATATAAAAATATTATTTTAATATAGAATTATAAATTCATATTTATAAAAAAAATATATAATTATTTTGTACAATGTAACTCAATTCAAATTCAACATTTATCCAGAACGTTTTTACATTTTATAATTCATTATATGTTTACACAGAACACTACGTAGATTTTAANTTTCTATTAATTATAATATAATTATATTTATTATTTTATATATATAATGATATATTAGTATTTTTACATAAATCACGATCATAATATCACAATTTTACCAAATATATTTAAAAATTTACGATCATCATATCACACCACATCTCACCACACCGTAATTTTAAAAAATTATACCAAACAAACCCAAAATTTGTTGGCCTCTCCACTCCAAGAAAATATTAATTTGTCACTGACACACAAATTTTGTTCATATTATTTGTAATTTTAGTTTCTAAAATCTTATAATTGTGATAATTATGATCCAAAAATATGAAGATAACAAAATGAGTTCATCATATTTTGTAATTTTTGACAAAACTAATCTCTAATTATAATGTAATATAATTGACACCAATAGTTATGACAATTGAAGTTATCCGTCAAAATTAAAATTTGATGATTAATTTTGTTACTCATTTAATCTGATTTATCAAATATTATAAATTTAGAGACTAAATATATCGTTAAAAACAATTAGATCAAATTTACCAAAAAAATACGAAATTTTGGGAATTGAATGGAAAATCTTCTCACCAATTAAGTTGTCCTTGTTTTTTTGCCTTTTATTTCATTCATATTTTTTTATGTATCTTCCTATAATTTGTTATTTTTAGATTCATAGACTTTAATTTGAAAATGAATATAAAACTTTAGTCATATATAATTTGTTGTTCCATTAATGAACGACGTAAATGTCTTGCTTCTTATCTTTCTTTAACCTGCTACCCTTGCATCTATCTCTTCATATCTACAAATGGCATCAAAGATTAATTTTATCACTTAGTTGGAATTACGAGGACTAATTGTGTGAATTATTTTATTAAATTCTAATTACAAAAATTTAAACTTTGTGGATCAATTTTACTAAAACAAATGAATATTGAGAGCCAATTTTGCGTAACACGAATCTATGCAATATCGACTCTTCAATTTTTCACATTCACTCGTGTCGAATCGAGTCATACTCTCTGACCCGCTTCGACACTTAACCAAAACGATGTTATTTTGATTTTTTTCTTAATTATTTTTTTTCTCCTTTTTAAAGTAACTTATGTGTTTCACAACTTTATTATGTAGTCAATTTATTTTTGTATTATTCATGCAAGCAATAATGAAACAGAAAATAACTACCTTAGAGGGAAATTGTGTTATTTAATAATGGGAGTCGAATGGAATTGGTGTCAATACTGCATAGACTGAGCAAACAATTTTATCTATTCAAAACCTTAGAAATTACAATTGACACCATTACAAAAGACCAAAATCGCCATATAGATTAGATTAAACCATTTTTACTTATGGCTCATATATATAAAACCCACACCGCGAAGTGAATCGCTTTTCTTCCTACACTAAAGAAAGAATCTTGGAGGATTTGTCAAGTCAAGGGCAAGTTTGGCTTCTCCCAGGACCACCGTAGTAAAAATGGGTGCCCCATTCGGCGTTGTAAGAGCTCTTAATATCATAACAATTGTTGTTCTCGGACAAAGTTGACACCCCTTTAACAGATGTCAACGCATTATCAGCGTCGACAACTTCAAGATTCCTGAAGTAGCTAGCTTTACCAAATCCTTGATCTGCGTACTTCCCAGATCCCATTTGGGTCGAAGTATGGTTCCCGTTTGGTCGAGAATTCACAATCTCGCCGCCCCATTCAACCATCGTTGCTCGATCAGACAAATGAGTGAAAATTTCAGTCGGCCAATAGCCTACAAGTGTGCTGTCCCCGANTATTTTGTACAATGTAACTCAATTCAAATTCAACATTTATCCAGAACGTTTTTACATTTTATAATTCATTATATGTTTACACAGAACACTACGTAGATTTCAATTATACATTCTGATTCTGCATTCTAATTATAAATTCTGATTATGCATTATATAATTTGTGTAGAATACACACTAAATTTTTGTAAATTGAATGGAAAATCTTCTCACCAATTAAGTTGTCCTTGTTTTTTGCCTTTTATTTCATTCATATTTTTTTATGTATCTTCCTATAATTTGTTATTTTTAGATTCATAGACTTTAATTTGAAAATGAATATAAAACTTTAGTCATATATAATTTGTTGTTCCATTAATGAACGACGTAAATGTCTTGCTTCTTATCTTTCTTTAACCTGCTACCCTTGCATCTATCTCTTCATATCTACAAATGGCATCAAAGATTAATTTTATCATTTAGTTGGAATTACGAGGACTAATTGTGTGAATTATTTTATTAAATTGTAATTACAAAAATTTAAACTTTATGGATCAATTTTACTAAAACAAATTAATATTGAGAGCCAATTTTGCGTAACACGAATCTATGCAATATCAATTCTTCAATTTTTCACATTCATTTGTGTCGAATCGAATCGGACTATCTGATAAATCATAGTAAAACACTCCAATTTTTTTTATTCTTTTTAAAATAACTTATGTGTTTTCACAATTTTATTATGTAATCAATCTATTTTTGTATTATTCATACAAGTAATGATGAACCAGAAAATGGTTACCTTAAAGGGAAATTATGAACCAGAATCAAACTCTTATATTCTTGCTGAATCGTATCATATGGAGTTGGTTTTACGTGTCAATACTGCATAGAGTGGACAAACAATTTTATCTATTCAAAACCTTAGAAATTACAATTGACACCATTACAAAAGACCAAAATCGCCATATAGATTAGATTAAACCATTTTTACTTATGGCTCATATATATAAAACCCACACCGCGAAGTGAATCGCTTTTCTTCCTACACTAAAGAAAGAATCTTGGAGGATTTGTCAAGTCAAGGGCAAGTTTGGCTTCTCCCAGGACCACCGTAGTAAAAATGGGTGCCCCATTCGGCGTTGTAAGAGCTCTTAATATCATAACAATTGTTGTTCTCGGACAAAGTTGACACCCCTTTAACAGATGTCAACGCATTATCAGCGTCGACAACTTCAAGATTCCTGAAGTAGCTAGCTTTACCAAATCCTTGGTCTGCGTACTTCCCAGATCCCATTTGGGTCGAAGTATGGTTCCCGTTTGGTCGAGAATTCACAATCTCGCCGCCCCATTCAACCATCGTTGCTCGATCAGACAAATGAGTGAAAATTTCAGTCGGCCAATAGCCTACAAGTGTGCTGTCCCCGAACCCCATCCACCAGTTTCCCAACTTAGGATCCTGTACAGTAACTTCATCTCAATATAGTGGAGAAGAAAGAAACAGAGAGTAATCTGTTAAATTATAAGTTAACTCAATTTACGTAAAGAGTGTTAACGTACAACTTATAAGAGGAGATTATACTTTATCCAGATTTTTAAATGTGTAGGTTCATGTTCCCCGTTGTAATTTCGACCACACTTTCTTATTCCAACATGGTATAAGAACGGGTTCGATTCATATCAATTCACAAGTATAAACCTTCTGAATGGATTTGAGGGAGGTGTTGGAATTGTCCACATCGGTTATAGAAGTTAGATTGCTTCGATTTATAAAGATGAGAATTCCATCATATATGACTTGTTCAAGTCTTTTAAATGTGTGAATTCATTCTCTTAATTCCGTTTGTTCACGCTCTCACATCATCATTTTGGCCGGACTCTATAATTCCAATATGGTATCGGAGCTGGTTTGGTTAATTTCAAATCGAAACCTTAAGGTTGGACTTGAGGGGGGGTTGGAATTTGTCTTATATCTGTTATTGAGATTAATTATGTTTATTATGAATTACATCATATATTGATTTGTTCAGGTCTTTTAAATGTGTGAGATTTCTCCCTTTAATCTGTTCGTTCACGCTCTCGTCATAATTTCGATCAGGACTCTATAATTTCAATAATACTTTAACAAATTATTTATTATGGTCGACGTTTATAAACTAAAAGAGACAACTTTCCATTATGGATGAGCGAAATTGTCACTATTTCAAGATTGTGTACCTTCCAAATGAGAATGGTGATGTCGTATTGGTTGCCTTCCAAGGTTGAGATTGGAGAAATAGCGGCTCCAATGACTATACGGCTGTTGGTTTGTATGAATCCAGAACACAGAAGATTGTAGCAACCCGTTGATTGGTACGCATCGCTCTGTGTATACAAAAAAAAACAACAGGAATGAAGCAGAAGCCATGAAAGTTAATCTTGAGTGAATTAAAGCTGCTTTTTTTTGAATTTGTCCCACAGCCAAGTGAGATTGATTATGTATTATAAAGGTGGAAATTCCATCACATATTGACTTGTTCAAACCTTTTAAATGTATGAATTCCTTCCTTAATCCTGTTCGGTTATCCTATATCGTCGTTATTTTGGTCAAACTCTATTAATTTCTAACACTTTCTAACACAATAAATCAAGACCTCACTCTCATAAATATCATGGTGAAAATGGACCTTACACATTATCGGGATTCTTGCCATTGAGACCATAAGACATTTTTTGGTTTCATCCTTGTCGGAAGATGGTTTTGTCTTGTTAGAAGAAAGGTCAAAGAATTGATGCTAGATTTACTCAATAAACTTAGCTTCTCGTATTGAAGAAGGGAATATAAGCGAGAGAACTGACCGTCCAGTAGGTGAAGAGACGAGGCCTGGAGTCACCATACAGCTCCGGACTAACCTGACTAATGCAACAATCACAAGCTCATCCCACTTATCCTCATTTAAACAAAGTATTATAGCGTTTCAAATTTACAAGCAAAAACATTTCAAAATGCGATTAAACTAATGAGAAGAGAGTGTACCTGCCAACCGGCCTCGATGCTGTTGAGATCTGAGCCGTCAAAGGAGCCGGAGAGAACCCAAATCTGTGACAAGCTGAACTCGTTCAAAGCTTCTATTGATGGATCCCATACGTTGATCGTTGCCTTGGCTCCGTACACCTGTCCTGATGCCGGCGTGTACGCTATTGCATGCTGCAAGAACACCAACGCCCAATTGGCCACCGTCAATTCACCTTAACGCTGAATAATACTTTTTACGAAGTGTACTGTTGATTACCTCGTGACCATTTCCTCCGACAATATCAGGGGCGTCGACGCGGCGGTTGACGGTGGCGGTGCGTCTGGTTTGTTTCTTCCCAAACTCGTAAAGTGATTTCGCCCTGAGCACATCATGTACAGAGCTTCGTCGTATGGGTACGGTACCTTTAGGGCAACGCTGACCGCCTTGATGCCACATTTGCCAGACTCCTTTTCGGCCGTCGATGTTTTTACTACCGGTGCCATCAATGGCGGAATCCATTCTGGTCCTCTTCATTCCCATCGGAAGCTCCGGTGGAATTTTCTGCACATCAATAAATGACTTGAAAACAAAGACTGATTTTTCGATTTCATCATCAAAGCAGTTGGCAGTTGAAAACTTAAAACAGGTGCTGTAGCTTTAAATCTCCCTCAATTTAATGAAAGCAACAACTTTTTCTTCATCAATCTCGAGATTGAAGCTGGTTTTCATTACAGTACCTGAATCTTGTGATTCTTTAGAAGAGGATGATCTAAAGATGGTTGCTTTCGTTTATGAACACAATCGATTATATCTCCAACAGGGCTCTGTTCAAAGATCACAAATTTATCAGACAAATAAATGTTCAGATCATATAAACCAGATTACCTGAAATGTTAGAACTGGCGGCTTGTTTATCTTGTCCAAACGTCTCTGAATCCTAGCCAACCTCAAGCTACTAACTTTACTGTATCTTGTATTGGTGTCGTTCAATGAGCTACGAACAAGCTCTACGTTCTGAGAGAAAAAAACCAGAAAGAGCAGAAACCCAATCGTCTTCTTTAAAACAAAAGAAGCAACAATGGCCATTTCATTCAGCGCCAGCCAGGAAGAGTTGATCAAGAAGGCAAAGAACTTGCTGTGGCCTCTTCTCTGTGAAACAACCATTAGTGGGTAAAAGCTCAATAACCAGAAACACCTCTTAATGACTCTATACAGTGAGGCCACCACAGAACCAAACTATGAAAAGGACTTGTATTGAATTCTTTCAAAACCAGTAGTCATTCTTACTTTTATCTCTCTGATGATGCTCCTGCTCCTGCTCCTGCTGAATCAAATTAATGTGAGGTGGGTGTGGCGCAATTAAGCCGCCACACAGTCACAAACTTCAAATTCACCCCCAAAATCATGATTCCCTGCTCCTCAGACCTCATGAACCAACATGAAGATGAGATTTCAGAGTGATTATGATGATGAGCTTTATTGCCTTTACACAAGCAAAAAACACACAGAACGTAAGATGATTAAAAGAAGAAAGAAATAGAGGAGAAGAAGCACAATCAAATGCACTATAAATCATGCAGACCTACCTCCATTCCCCACCTTTCTTTTAATGCCCCGCTCCATCTGCTTCTGACAACTCACAAATCACAATCTTTCTTCATTAACTCTATCACAGCAATGCACTTTCTTCTTCTTCTACTTAACCCGATTGTGCTGGACTTTTACATAGGAAAGGAAACAAAGAGTATATCAAATTATAGCCTCTTTACTTTACCCGTTTCTCACAGCACATTAATCTCTATTCTCACTCTTATTAACTACAAAATCACATGGTTGTTGTTTACAAGTAAACACACACAAACTTCAAAATCATCTTAACAATAATACTTCTCATAATCTCAACCAAATGACACAGATTTATAAACAATCATTTCCTTTAACTGATAATGAATAAGACAAAGGTGATTATTTTATAAAAGAAATTACAGTGAATACAGGATGAGATAGTAATGTAGCATGTCAGAAATTGTTCCTAGTTAAATTCAACCTCACTATATATAAATACAAATAACCAATGAGAGTAAGTGTTAACACTGAATCGTGAGAAGACAAATCTGTAGAATATAAAAGTCTGCAATAACAGATTTCTTTTAGCATTTAACACACGCTTGATCTAAGAAGCTGTGGAATTAGACAATTTGATGGACCAATGTGGGAGTTCATGTTTTAACTCAAACAATGTGAAGGACATTGGATGGGAGGCAAATCACATCATGATAAGGACTCTTCGAAGGATGAAAGGCAACAAATATTACTTCTTTTTGGGAGGATGGTGGGGAATATCTATAGTAACCAACAAGGGATTCATTCAATTCTAGGGTAACATTAAGACAATCGCACATGAGATTGAAGGACGAAAGAGGGAGATTAGATTACTACATTAACTCTGCGGTTTCAAGTCTCTTTCGTCCTGTAGAACAAAACATTGTTCACTATTTTTTCTTACAGTCTTCTCCCTTCCCATGTTTAAGAACAACAGGCAAAAAATAAAGTAAAAAACTCAAAAAAATTAGTCTCACAGTGCGTAGCATTTAACAACGGGACCAGCCACGGGAGCGAAGGACATCCATCTAAGATTCGAATACAGCTGCGCGTGGACAGCCGTTAGTGATTCCATTTGATTGGAAGCGACCGAAGCCGGAAAAGCCAGATACCCAGAACTAATTTTAGGGTTTTAGATCCAAACACGAAGATAACGAATAGGTAAAAAACTATTATGCTACAGTGCTACCAATTTTCTTAAAATAATTAGGTCATTTATAATTTCAAAAGAAAACTTGAATATTGCATTGGGCTTGCATTCCAATACGGAATACGACGACGCTTGCAACCGGAGTAATGTAAACTGAAAATGGCTGCCGGACAAGACGATGCGATCCTTTTATACAGTGGATTTGTCTTAACTTTTACAAAATTAAGCTTTTTTAAGCCCATTTTATTGTTAATCACTTCAGATTTCATCACATCATGATCCTACTGATCCACCGAGCACTTGACTATAAAAATCAAAGCTTTACAAACTTTAAAGAAAAAGTTTGTATTCCAAAGCATTCATTAATCCTAACAAAGAAAAATTTAGAACTTGGTACATTTTTCAATATGAATCATCATGATATATCTCTTCTCTGTATTTAGGAATTCAATACAAACTTCAAACCCTTGATTCAGACCGTGACATGGCGGTTGTGAGGTTCATGGGGTGCATGTAAGTCGTGGTTCCAGTTAAAATCTGCTGAACAATCAATCTATTGGCTCTCTCAGATGGATGGAATGCATCCCAGAAGACATAATCGGCTCTATTTGAACACAGATTTGAAGATGATGTGCACTGTCCAATCCCATTATATGGCCCTTGTCCGCAGCAAGCTACCTTGGAATTCTTGAATCCTGCTCACAAACAAAGCTCTGTTCTAAGAATGGTAACACATTTAATAATATATTTTGTCCATTTTTTTCAGTCAAGCTCTAGTTTCCTTCCTTTTACGCTATGTACACATTCAAATACTTGAAAGTTCAAATTTTGCATGATATGCTTCTTAAATTTACTGAGTCCTGTCAATGTAAGTAGGAAGTATGCAAGGATATATCGTATAAAATAGAATATATCAGACTGCAAAAGACATGAACAAATCATTTACTATAGTTCATATTCTCTTTTATAAACTAACTCAAAGAACATCTCACTTCTTATATGGAATAATTTTTCATTATTTCAACACGCCCTCNTGGGCAGCGTAACAGCCTGTTCTTCTGCATCCAAAGGGTCCTGTCTTTTCCTTCGTCTTGCCCTGTATTTATAGAGTTGCCGGCGAGTGTAATCCACGTCCTGTAACCGCCTCTGACAAGTTTGTTAGAGGTTGTTATCGCAGGATGTAAAACGAGGCTGGGACCGATGCGTGGTCTGCGTGATCGGGCCCGAAGCATGATAAACGTGACAGGGCCCGAAGCGTGGAACGCGTGAGCCTGTAACTGTTTTGTAACCGTTCGGACCGAACCGCGGAGCCAGCTGGCAGATAACGCTTATTTTTACTAAGGTTATCTTCGGTCCTCCGTGTTGAACATCGGGCCGGTCTTCTTAAAGGTGTAATTGGGCTGTGAGAATTCGTTTTGATTATTTAAACTGGCCCAACAGTTATCGGGCCTCACCCATTACAGGGTACCCGGTCCTAGAGTTCTCATCAGTAACGATTCAGATAATTTCGATATTAATCTTTAGTTATGAATTTGTATCGATATGTTTTATTTGCTTCGATATATTTTGTTTTTTAATTCGTACTTCGTATTTATTATTTTCGATTTTAAAATTATTTAATTTAAATTATTAAACTAAATTAATAATCTAAATATACATAATATTTATAAACAATTATATATTACAAATAATACATAAACAATTATTCATTAAATTAAAAATTTAAAAAAAAAAAATTATTAAAATATTCATCTCCGCGGACAAGGGGCGCCCAAACCCCTGTCCGCGGATTGTATAATAACGGACGCACATCGACGCCCATGTATCCATGGACGTCGATGTGGCACTCAAAGCGACAGAAATGGCCGTATTTCCATACAACCATTTATGTTGTTACAAAACGCCTTAGGATGCTTATTTAAGATATTCTCCCAAGATAACCGAATAGGTAAAAAATTATTCTCCCAAAATAACCAATTTTCTTAAAATAAATTAGGTCATTTATAATTTCAAAAGAAAACTTGAATCTTGCATTCCAATACGGAATTCGACGACGCTTGCAACCGGAGAATGTAAACTGAAAATGGCTGCCGGACAAGACGATGCGATCCTTTTATACAGTGGATTTGTCTTAACTTTTACAAAATTAAGCTTTTTTACGCCCATTTTATTGTTAATCACTTCAGATTTCATCACATCATGATCATACTGATCCACCGAGCACTTGACTATAAAAATCAAAGCTTTACAAACTTTAAAGAAAAAGTTTGTATTCCAAAGCATTCATTAATCCTAACAAAGAAAAATTTAGAACTTGGTACATTTTTCAATATGAATCATCATGATATATCTCTTCTCTGTATTTAGGAATTCAATACAAACTTCAAACCCTTGATTCAGACCGTGACATGGCGGTTGTGAGGTTCATGGGGTGCATGTAAGTCGTGGTTCCAGTTAAAATCTGCTGAACAATCAATCTGTTGGCTCTCTCAGATGGATGGAATGCATCCCAGAAGACATAATCGGCTCTATTTGAACACAGATTTGAAGATGATGTGCACTGTCCAATCCCATTATATGGCCCTTGTCCGCAGCAAGCTACCTTGGAATTCTTGAATCCTGCTCACAAACAAAGCTCTGTTCTAAGAATGGTAACACATTTAATAATATATTTTGTCCATTTTTTTCAGTCAAGCTCTAGTTTCCTTCCTTTTACGCTATGTACACATTCAAATACTTGAAAGTTCAAATTTTGCATGATATGCTTCTTAAATTTACTGAGTCCTGTCAATGTAAGTATGAAGTATGCACGGATATGTCGTATAAAATAGAATATATCAGACCGTAAAAGACATGAACAAATCATTTACTATAGTTCATATTCTCTTCTATAAACTAACTCAAAGAACATCTCACTTCTTATATGGAATAATTTTTCATTATTTCAACACGCCCTCAAGTCTTACCATATGAAAAATTGGATTTGACAATTCAAATCAATTGATTACCAACCGATAAATTTCATTAACTCGGACTAACCCCGACAAGTTTACTCAGGATTTTTCAAACCCGCTTCGATACCATGTTAAATTTACATGTAATGTAAGTGGGAACTGTGCATTGATATAATGTATAAGATGGAAAAAATCATACCGTAAAAGACTTGAACAAGTCATTGGTATGATCCACATTTCCTCTTATAAACCAACCCAAACGACATCTGATAATTATTTATTATTTCAACAATGCTAAGTTAATCACTCTACTACTATTCACTAGAGTGTATTGAAATTTTGTTTTACCAAACTGTTGAGGATTAGACATGAAGTCCATATGAACTTGGTTTGTATTCGCGGCTAGAAACACATTGTAGCCGATTTCCCGGTTAAGTTGATCAAGCATAGCCATAAGTTGTGGATCCCATAGACCTGCAGCCTTCTGTAATTCTTGTGCACATTCTCCATTACTACTATATGAAGCTAATTCCGCAGGCACACATCCTAATGGTCCTGTACCAGTTACTAAAACCCGTCGTGCTCCAAGTCCATACAGTCTCTGCATGAGTTTCGAAGAAGAATATGTAAAATTTCTAAAGTCCACTCAATTTCATATGGAGAGGGTACTTAGATATAATGTATTAGAGGGAGAAGACCACAACGTAAAAGATTTGAACAAATCATTTACTATGATCCACATTTATTCTTATAAACCAACTCACTTTCGAGTTTCGATATGGGATATTGTTCATTATTTCAAGAGAATGAGATCATACAGACCTTTAAGATTTTCTTGTACTCGGAGATAACGAACGGAACGTAATCTTCGAGCTTGTATTGTTGTGATCTCAGTGAATAAGGAACCAAATAATAATTGTTAACAAAATCATTCCCACCAAAAGTTACCAAAACTAAAGATCTCTTAACAAGTTTTGTAGCCTTATATTTGCCAATCAACAACCTCAGTCTCTTCTGATACTGATGAAAAAGTTCAAGCTGTTGGGAAGCTCTAATAATGTTCATAAACTGAATTCCAGTATCATTCAGAATTCCAACTCCAGCAGAAGCAAAGTTAGCTCCAACTAAAAGCTTATTCCCGTAAAGCTCCGGGCTTAGATAAGGTAAACTTGGTTCCCATCCGAAGTGTTCGCCTAAACAAACACAATATCAAGTAAGAATGAGAATGAGAATGAGAATGAGAATGAGAATGAGAATGAGAATGAGAACGACAATGTTGGAATTATAAAGTTTTGACCGAAATTACAACGGCAGAGCGTGAACGAACGGAATTAAGAGAATAAATTCACACATTTAAAAGACTTGAATAAGTCAATATGTGATGAAATTTCTACCCTTATAAACATAATCAACCCCACTATTTTTTAGCAATGTGGGACAAATTCAACATTCCCCTCAAGTCCAACCATGAGGTTCCAATTTGAAATGAAACGACTAGCTCCGATACAATGTCAGAATTATAAAGTCTAACCGAAATTACGACAGGAGAGCGTGAAGGAACGGGATTAAGGGAAGAACTCATACATTTAAAAGACTTGAACATGTCAATATATGATGTAATTCTCACCATTGTAAAGATAATCAATCATACTTTTTTTAGCAATGTGGGAAAAACTCAACAGACAATGTAAAAAACACAAGAGGAATTTACTGATGATATCGGGAATATTAAGGCCATTTGAGAAACGCCCGGTAGCTCGATTTCCGGGATAATCGATTCCGTATGGAGAAGAATCAGCTCTAGCTGTAGTTGCTAAGTAGTTATTGTTACCACTATCAACTAAAGAGTCACCAAACACAAAGAATGCAGTTTGATTTCCATTGTTTCTTGCATATGAGTTAACAAAGAAACATGGCAATAGTAACAAGAGAAAATAGACTCCCATTTCGATTCAAATGGGATCTCTGTGAATGAGTTGAGTTTGTGCTGTTTCTGTTTTTATTTATATAGAGAGAATGTGGTGACATTAAATACTTATATTCCATTAAGGGGGTAAAAGGTTCATGACTAAATCACCATTATTACCGCACAAACATATGAAAGGTTGTTAAATTTGTAAAGTATGGTAATTGGGAGAGTTTGTACGAATATATCGAATCATATAACACTATATTGTATAAGTATTTGGGAATTAAATTTTTGAATGAATTTGTTTTAGCTAAAAATAAATCTCGACAAAAAATCAATCGATCGTTGATTTGTTAATGCCGTTTACAAGTATATCGATCGTTGATCGTATTAGCCACAATTGATATGGTACGAGAAAATCGATTTTAAATATTAGGTGTAGTTAGGGTTGAAAGGTAAAAACTAAATAACAAATCGATAATAAATTTTGAAAAACGATTGGGTATTCAATTTTATTTAATTTAAAAATAATCATTCATGTATTGAATTATATTATTAAGGGTAAATGATTGATTATTGTTTATGATTACTTTTAATTTAATTTAATTTTGGAAATTAGGTATTTCGATATATAATCGAAAAATTTCAATCTTATCGACAAAATTAAATAGTAAATATTATAAATATTCGATTTTTGATTGGATTGGATAAATTTGAATATTCAACTGCCCTAGCGTCAAATGCACGTGGGTTTTGGGATTGGTAATAATAATTGGAGAATATTACGACCTAGTGAGGACGGCCTGGCTTGGGGTAGCCCAGTTTTGTCTGCTCTATTTAATTAATGCCTCCAAAATGAGACAATAATTCCACTTCATTAATTCTTCACGTGCCTGCAAGTCCCAAATACTACATGGGCCTAAGCCCGAAATATAAGCCCAGTAAAAAACTTCCTACCCGACTATAGAGCTAAGCTACATTATTTTTTACAATTGATTCTCATAACTCATAAGCTCATCAATTTTACAATTTTATAATTTTACAATTTTGATTCTCAAAATTTTATAATTATAGTAATTGTGATAATTAAGGTATCAAGATGATAAAATTAGTCTCCATATTTTGTAAGTTTTGACAAATTAAATTCATAAAATTTTGGTATAGCATAATTAGTTTCCCCTAAGTTTTTAATTTTGACAATTGAGATATTCGATTAAAATCAAATTTTTGGAATCGAGTTCGCTACTTTGAATATCTGATTGTCAAATGTTGCAAACATCGATGTCTAAATTTGTTAAATCTTAAAGTTTGAGTACTAAATATGTTATTATAATTACACGAATCAAGTATAAAAAGTATGGGGATAAGAATAACATAATCAAGGATCTATTTGTCGTTACTAGATTTGTCAATTTTTACAAATTTAGAGGATTAATTTTGTCAATACATAAGTTTTGGGACTAAATCATTCGAAAATAATGAAAATAATTTCAACATANTAATTATAAAAGGCTTTATATGAGTTACGAGTATCACATCACCGTCCCGTTCCCTTTTCTCCGCTGCTGACTCCCTACACATTCACATTGCTCTTGTACGTTCTGAATCGGTGGTCATGGGCGCCTATAGAGCAGAAGACGACTACGATTATCTCTTTAAACTCGTATTGATCGGCGATTCCGGTGTCGGAAAATCTAATTTGCTCTCTAGGTTTACTCGCAATGAGTTCAGTTTGGAGTCCAAGTCTACAATCGGAGTTGAGTTTGCTACGCGCAGTATTCGTGTTGATGAAAGGGTAGTGAAGGCTCAGATTTGGGACACTGCTGGTCAGGAAAGGTGACGATTTGTTTTTCATTCTCGCATTGTTACATTTTTTCAGTATGGTTCCAGATCGGTTGATTTTGTTTTCTTTTTGTGGTTATTGGCGCATTTTGGAAGATGTATATTTTTTGGTAGATCACTAAATCCTAGGATTTGCGTAGATCTGGTAATAGAGAATTCAGATCTTTTGAAATTTCTCGAATAAGAAAGTGGGTTCCCNATAAATTTATTTCATTTTTCATATATTGATAAAATTATATCTTATATTTACATTATAAAGTAACACAATAATTTATTAATCTTATGAAAATTATGATATAATTAAATCTTTTCAAAGTTTTTACGGTTCAAATCGATTCGAACCACGGTTTGAACTGGTTCTTAGTGAACCAGACATTTGACGGTTCGATAAAAATGATAGATTTAAAAACATAGCTTAAGAGTCATTAATTATAAAGGAGTTTCGATTTTCAAGACTCAAATTCAAATTTTTTAATATCTGTGGGCAGGCGGACTGCCCTTGATTTCGCTGCCTGTCAACATGGTCAAAGTACGGTCCATCAAAATTAGTCTATGTCCTTTTCTTAATAATTTGAAAATAATTGCAAAAATACCAGTGTCAGACCAAATTTTTTTAAATATAATAATAAATTTTTGAGTTTTGTAAAATTACAACTGACACAAATTTTATTTTTATTATATTTTTTAAACAAATTTGAAAAAATATGTGAGTTATATTTTTTATTATATTAATTTTATTTATAGTTATATAAATATATATATATATATATTGTGTTGTCATGAATAAAGTTTTAAAAGCGATTAATGAATTAATGTAATTTGTAAATTGCAATATAAATTTTACTTTATTTTATAAAAAAATATTTAGCAATATCAAACCATGATTTTGTAGTAGTAGTATTCTCAATAATTGTTTTTTAACAATAATAGAAAGTTTTTACGATTTTAGCAGTTTTTACGATTTTAATAGTTATATATGATTAATATATTAAAATTTAACCATCATAAATAGTTATATCATATATGATTAAATAAAACTAATTCAAATAACAATCATGGTTTAATATTGCTACATAATTTTTCCTCAATAAAATAAAATTTATCTTACAATTTGACAAACTACATTAATTCACTAATATTTTAAAAACGATTACTTACTACCCACATATTTTACTAGTAATTAACAATAAAATAAAACTTTATATATCTATTTACACGTCTCTATCGGTGGTAAAATAAAAAGAATATTGATAGAGTTACCGTTGCAATTTAGCCTTAATAATTTATATCATCATTCACGACAAAGGCAACGAATTTTTTTTACATTAGAAGTAGTGTCATATTAAAATTACTTTACAAAAGTCACTGATTATAAATTATTTACTATTTTGTCACTGTCAAAAAAATCTTTACTAATATAGCAGTGATTTGAAAGGTGTGATTTGACAATTGTTATATTATTTAGCTATAAAATAATATTTAACATTGTTGTGATTCGAAAACCGGGGGTGTCAACAGTCGATCGGTTCGTTGCAAGACGAACTCGGTTGTTATTTGTTTGTGTGTGGAGAAGGTTGATGATTCAAAGGTAAAGGAGGCAAACGGATTTTTGAGTGGAAAACCTCGGAAACGAGGAAAAAACCACTTGACTAAGGCCTAAAAGAAATGCCCTCAGCCTGTTCAATAAACAAATCCATAATTATACAATACACGTTTGTTTGATCGTCCACAAAGAGGGGGAAGATAATCGAAAATAAATCGAGAGTAGTCTGTCAAGCTCAAGCCCTCTGGAGAAAACCGAAATCCAAGTTCTTTTCTCCTTCTCTCTGTGTCCTTTTTATACTCCCACTATACTATGCACAGTAGGGTGTCGTTTTGCGCCTGTCCTTTGCTACTAGGTCGGCTTACGTCAGGCGGAACAGCCGCCGAAAATAGCTCCCCGCAGCTGCATTACGCCGGTCCTTTCGGCGCTGCTAGTCATCTACTCTTTGGCCTCTAGTGGCTTACACCCATTGCCGAACCACGCTACTGACACGTTTGTCGCGGGTTATCGTCGCATGTGATGCATGAGGATGGCCCGAAACAACGTCTGCAAGAAGTGGACCGATCGGTCTGGGCACACGTGGGGAGCTGGGCCCCACGGCTCGGGACCGATCACCAGATGCGACCGATCGGGCCAAGCGATATAAATGGACTCTCTACTGATTTGGGCCTCCAAGTTCGGCTCACTTGTCTGGACCGTCATGGGCAAGGCTGGTCCTGACCCTGTTCGGGGTATCGGGTTCCGATGATCTCATCAAACATAATTATGAATGCTTAAAACTTAAAACTGAATTAATAAATTTCATTTATTGATGTGTATATTTATAAATGTGTAAAATATAAATAATATGTCAAATAATCATTGTAAGAAAATAAAAGTTGTATTATTTTATCTTTCCATTAATCCAACATATAAATAAATGATTGAATTATTTATTTAAATGAAAGAATAAAAATAAAATATTATAAACATGATTTTATCCAATTAAAGGTACCATGATCATATTTTGTTTTAATAATTTTTATTAAAACATTTAAAAAGACATGAAAGTAGAATTATAGCTTCTGACTTACCTTCTCTATCCACTTTGACCATTCAAGTTCATATCTATTCTTTGGATAATTTTAAAAACGATTCAATAATTCTATATATATTTTACCTAATTAATAAGTAATCATATAGAAATATCTATCATTTGAAATTATTTTTTATTTCCGATTTTATGTATATACAGTTACTTTATTTAATTAAGAATTAAAATTTATTAGTTACTAATTTTGTAATAGATATATACTCAACCTTTTAACTTTAACACGATTGACTTAATCGATTCGATATAATTTGACACGAGATTTTTATTTCGAATTGGAATCGAAAAATAAAATTTCGTTAAAAAATTGAGTATTCTATTTACAAGTTCAGTTCAATTAATTTTTTAATACAAGATTTTAAATGCATAGATATAATTTTTAAACATTGAATATACTAATTAATGCATATTTTAAGTTGTATTACATATATTAATTAAAATATAATAAATTAAGATTTGATTTCACGAACAAATCACGAGTTTTTTAAAGGATTTAGCAGTGTCAGATCAAAACTTGTATAAGAATGACAATATTTTTATTACTTTTTCAATTTCAACACTGATACCGAATTGTTTTATAATTATAGCATTTAATCGTCAGACTGTGTAGTAGTCTTAAATTATAGTTTATTAATTTATAGCACTGAATTGTTTTATTACTTTTAACATTACTGTTTATTAATTATTATTTACTAAAATATATATATTTATGTACTAAATTGAATTTTAATAATTTCAGACATTTAGATTCTAGTACTAATATTTTAATTTTATCAATCTCATGAGATATATACAACTTTTAACATCATTTAGTAAATGATTGTAACTGTGATCAAGTTAATTGTTCATACAGTATATATATTCAATTAGAAAGTTAAAATCCTTTGGTTACTGTTATAATTTGTATTACAAATGAATAAAACAGACATAATATAAGTATTTTTAAAATTCGATTACACTCAAAATAGAAAAATATTAAGTTCGTGTTTCAGCTCGTAAAATAAAAACTCTATGATTTGAATTTCGATTTGATTGAGCATTCAGGTTCAAAATAGAAAATTTTTTATTTACATTTCAAAAATAGAAAATTTCAATTTTGTCAATATAATTTGTTACAAAAATCAATTTTATTTCGTTTTTACAAATCAAATTAAAATTTTCAAAATTTATACTATCAATCTTACTAATGCTGAGATCGGTTTCATGGAAACCTGAAACCGATCTCACTTGCCTTTAGTTGCTGAGACCGGTTTCATAGAAGCTTGAGACTGGTCTGAGCATTATTTAGTTTAAATTAAAATAACGTATTTCACCGCCATTAGTCCCCTTTGTTCTAAATCCACCCACCATCGAAAAATTTCAGGCTTGTTCTTCATCGTTGCCCGTCACTGAAAAATTCTCGTACTTCTCCCATTAATTCATCGGCCATATTTTCCACAGCCGCTACTTCTTTGGGTAAGTGTCGTTTATGCATTTTTTTATTTAATGTTGAAATTGAAAAAAACACCAGTATGAGGATAGAAATGGGTTCACATTCGGCTTCGGACATCAGCCCTAATGTTGGTTTTCTATTCAAGACTGTAAAGTCAGTTAATAATAAAGAAGATGGCTCGCCAGGGGATCGAAATCTCTCTATCAACAATTGAATAAGTTGTGAGAGTAACAATCCACAATTATGTAATTATTTTATAATTTTAACATAATTATTTTACAATTTTAAAATCAAATAACCTATACAATTAATATAAATATTTTAAATTAAAAAAAACTATCTAATCTCTAACTCAAATCCGTCCATCAATGCTATATATGCAAAAGAGAAAATATCAGTAACATAAAATTAATAACTCATATGTGTCAATGTTACAGTAAAAAATTACTTAACAAATCACTGCTATATATGCAAATAATTTTGTATCAGTGCTAATTAGTGTATAACTTTAAAAGTACTTCTAATTTTAGAATGTTATTACTATGACAATGTTATTACAAAGCCAACACTTGTTTTATTTTATTATTATTTTTTAACTTTTACCTAGGTTACATCCATATTTTAATGAGTGATTTTTGTAATGTTCATAATTTTAAAATAGTATAAAATATAATGTATTTTAAAGTTTGTAAATTAAATTTAAAATACTCTAACTTATTAATACGTGCGTGTGATAACATTTTAAAAATGGCAAACATCACACATTCTAAATTTAATAATTAAATATTTAACTCTTAAAATTCTAAAAATATTTACATTTGAACATAACGTAAAATTTAGAATAACATCATTTAATGAGTACACAAGCCATCGAAAAATGATTTCTAAAGTTTGAGTGAATCACATTTACTCTTTTTTAAACCTCGGTTTCTATCCTTATAATTTTCACATATTTTAATACCACAAATTATTATCTATAGCTATTAGTTATGACTTCTTTTATATATATGGAACATAATTTGTGGTATGATGTAATTTAGGGGAACATTGAAAAATAATAATAAAGTGTAACTTCATTAATATACATAGACCAAGACCAATAAGTTGAAATATGAATAAATATCACACATTATTAAATTTAAATTAATTAACTTCTTCAAGTACTTTAAAAATTGTTATATGTTATAACATATCATCTATGTTATATCCCTACAAAAAAATTGATCTGACTTAAAATCTAGTGCTATATGGACAACATATCGATTGCTAGGGGTGGGCTTAGGCCAACCCGTACAAACAGATCAATCCATAGGTTGACCCGTTAAATATCATTGTACGGGTTGGACTGCAATTTTCAATCCATATGAGTCGAATGGGCTAATTTTGATTTTTTAAAAAAATTTGAAAGTTAAAATTGATGGTTTAGGTTATTCAACCCGTTGACGGGTTGGGTCGCACTTTCAAGCCGTTTACGGGTCAAGAAAAATTCTCAACCCGTTGAACCAACTCATACGGATTCACGGGTTCAACGGATTCGACTCGTAACCAGTTGGGTAGGATCCGTGCCCACCTCTATCCATTGCCCATACTTGATCATTCAAACAGATGATTACCCAATGAAAATCCAAATAAAAAAAACACACAGACCAAACTGATAAAAAAGACATAGATTTGTTTGAATAATATCACATTGGCATAAATAGGATCATAGTTAGGATCACTAGACCGAATCTCAAGCCCATACTTGATCAACTAATCTAATTTCTACTCCAACAAGCAAATCAAATTAAAGAATCAGCAAATTGCAGAGACAAATTCAACATTTAGTGTACCTTGTTGTGTGACGAGGTCTTGAGATAATGAACAAGGTATCCTATGACGTTTAAGGATACGAGAATTGGCTGTTGTTGCTGAGTTATAGTTAAGTGCAATGACTCTTTCATCGTCCAAGTCAAATCTTATGTTCTCTTGGCTATTACCTTCTTCAACTAGCTGTATCAAATGTATAAGGTTCTCTACCTCTATCCCATTAACCTTCTTAACCTGCAAACAAATCAACTCAAAAGTTTAAGTAGGAATGATGATCCAAAAGAGTAAGTAGTAGAGTTGTTAAGAAGTGCGAACACGAATATACTCTATTCCACTCCCTCGTATTCGTTCAAATTAAAATATGAGCATTGTTTGAACAACAAAAAAAACTCGAATTTGAGTATTGTTATACTATTTCTGCACGAACACGAACGAATAGATTCGAACATGAACTTGAACCCATAACAAAATGATTTAAACACAAATAAATATCAGTACAAACACAAAAACGAATACGAACAAAATTTTAGAAATGTGAACAATGTTCGAACAACAAAAAAAACTCGAATTTGAGTATTTTTACACTATTTCTGCACGAGCACGAACGAACAGATCCGAACATGAACTCGAACACATGACAAAAATATTTAAACACAATTAAATATCAGTACAAACACAAACACAAAAACGAAAACAAAAACGCATACGAACATGAACAAAATATTAGAAATGTGAACAATGTTCGAACACATTTTTCCGTTCTAATTATAATATAAACAAGCACGAACAAGTGAAATTCAAATTGTTTGGATCGAATAAAAGCCCTAATAAGTAGAGAGTTTGATGTTAATTGTACCTGCAAATCGGCAAGACGTTCGTATCCTGTATTAACATCATCCATGAGTACCTGCATTAGCTTCATGACATGAATAAATTGTGCTGCTGACTTCTTCATATAAGTAGCATTTGAGTGTACTTTAAATAAGCAACGTAATCTAGATGAGAACTTCTATATGGTGCCTTAAAATGATGTTAAAGTGACCTGGGAGAGGATCACAAGCTGTTGACCAGATTTCTGTGGTATCTCTCGAAGTGCTCGTTCACATAATCTACGAGGCGATGAATTGTACCAATCTTCTCCATATTCATGAAGATATGGTTGAGTTAATGGTACAAAGACGAGACCAGCAAAAATGAAATAACTTGGAAGCTTGTCGAATTGATGAACAGGAACAAGAGGTTGTAACTGCACATACAGAATGATGTGTAAAACCAGCAAATTAAAATAGCGTTTATAGATTACACTTACGGGACAAAGGGTGACTGTGAATTCATGCTCTTTGCCATCCCTCAAAACTTTAATTTTACATGTTTCATTGGGTTTCTTCATGGTGACTAAATGATCGAATACTATTCGTTCTCTATTCCGGAAGGGAACTGCCGATAAGTATACGAAACCACATTATAGCATGGAAACTACAACATATTTTAACTGATTGCACAAGTCATGTTACTATTGAAAGACTGAAAATGATATAGAAAAAGTGTACCTGATCCATCGTTAGCTATATCGTAACCATCAAACGAGAGTACGATGTCATCCTTCTTTAAAACTCTATATGCATCAGATACTGGGTTGATTTTATTAACCAGAACCCCAGTTAAACCAGGGCGCATCTTAAAGTGCTCACGAAGGTGTGCATTTTCAGTAGGTTGACAGGATAACCCCATAGAGCAGAAACCCACATATCTACCAGTTTCTTCGACACCAGAAATGAAATGTTTTATCACAGGGACAGGAATAATGTAGCTGGGAAAATTCATGGATCAGAAACCTCAACCCAAAACATAAGTTTTTCAAATTGAACCATGAATTTCATAAAACTAAAAAGGCATCAAAATAATGAGACATGGTTAATGATCATTTTGGTCACAATGAAGCTCATGACAACCTTATGAGCTAAACAACAAATAATAGGTACTCACAACTAGTGAATAATCATAAAATGATATGACATGAACATGATTACCCAATATTTTCTGCATTAGAAAGGTTTTGAAATGCAACTCCTGCAACTTTGTCGCCCATTAAGGCTGGACCTCCGCTATTTCCTGGATTTATGGCTGCATCGATCTGTATAGCCAGCAGCTGGGTTGCACCATGTACATATTGTGTAGGTTCAACCCTAGATACAATCCCCTTTGTTACAGAAATATTGTCGCCCCCTGAAGTCAGGTTTATCATTAAATTCCATAAAAATTACACTGCCATGAAGTATACTGTTTCCAGTTTTCAAGTACCATATAATATACTCTACATAGAGATCTACACGAAAAACAAGGTTTCATACATGAAAAAGTTACCTTGAGGATAGCCCACAACAGCAACAGCTTCTTGCAGAAACGGAATGTCACCAAGTTCTAAAAACTTCATGCCCTCCCAGAACTCTTCATTCTCCACAGTCAAGATAGCCAAATCACATTCATGGCCAATGGCCTTGACTTCAGCTCTATATTTTGTGGGAGATCCATGCTTTCTAACAAGGACAAAGGTATGATCAGCCACAACATGGGCATTTGACAGGATTCTCCTGTCAGAAATAACAAATCCTGCAATGAACTTACAAAAAAACAAAGTTAAGAACATCACATCAAAATGCTAATTTAATTAATATTAAAAAAACTTTATATTCTCCAACCCAAGAGACGTATTTTGCTTAATGCTGTTCAGTTAAAACAAGCATCATAACTCCATGACAGATCAATCCCGTAAATAAATAGCGTTTGGAATTGCGGCATAGCCCAGTTGTAAAACAAAACGATCCATCAAAAACTTCCACAAGAAGAAGCTCAACCCGTATAAGCTCATTAAAGAAACAACTACAAAAAATCAACATACCGGAGCCCATAGTTTCACGCTGGGACTTGTTTTGCCATGGAAGAGAATAACTAGGACTACTCGCCACAGTAAATATCTTTACTACAGAATCCATCGCCAACTCAATCGCACGGAATGATTCGTCGAACACTCCATTTGGTATTGTCATGAAACCCTCATCCGCTTCAACCTTTCCCTCCCCAATACAAGTGCTACAATAACCCCGTGATGAAATATTGCGGGCCACAAACTCAGATTCCAATTGCTCTTTAATTGAAGAAATATGAAGAGCATGCTCATAATGATAATTTCGAAATTTAAAAGAGGTATCAGGATCTGAGGACAATGAGAGCTTGGCAGAATTATCCATCGGAGCTCGGCGAGCGCCCAGATTTCTACTGCTACCATCTCCACCCTGCCCACTACGAATAGAGGAGACTTTCAATCCAGTTTTCGCCGTACGAACAACGGCCGTCGATTTAGTTCTGATAAACATCTCAAATAACCTGTAACAGGCGGGGACTCGAAGTCGAAGGTGAAATACTTTGAAATTGAAATTGGGCTTCGCGGGCTTATGACTCGAGGCCCAAATATTAATATTAATAAATTATTATTATTTTAAAANTTTAAGGATTAATTTTGCTACACACATTGAACTTTGAAGACTGAATTTTAGAAATATGAAACTAGTTTTGCTAAAAACTCAAAGTTTGGGGACTAGTTTGGCTATTCAAAAACTTTGGAAGCTAAATTTACTAAAATTAACAAATTTTCGGGACCAAATTTGCCAAATCATATAAATTTTGAGGATCATAAACGTCATCCGCCCTTAAAAGATCGTACGGGAAGTATTTGCCTTACCAGTTTATGATTTCGTATCCATGGGAGAGTGCAATTTGCTGTGCTCTCAGAACAAAATACTCGTACGCCTTCGGACCATTCATGCCGTTTTTCTGCATCCTGTAATATCGAAATTTTGATGTTTGCTCGATAAATAAATAAAGATCGGATCAGAAACTACGTTTTACCACATTTTTACATGAGGAGATGTAGTCCAGCAACCTGAAATAGAGCAACATTAAATGTTTCTATAGAAGTTACACTAATAACTAACATATAAGATCTTACTCGTATCTACTTCGTCGCCTCCCAGATGAACAAATTTGTATTTGAAGATCTTAGCGAAATCTAAAGAAAAAAATACGATAAATTTCGGTATTATGTTGTGTTTTGAACTAGAGAAGAGTAAAAACTTGCACCAGAAAGAATCCCATTTATCAGTTCAAATGTGAATTCATTGCTGACATCAAGTGGCTCTTTGCAACTAGCCGAGGGCCATAACGAAGGATATCCTACTCCCCTAAAAGCCGGATAACGTATTAATTTACGAACAGAAAAACTAAAAGTGTCGAGGGAAAAGTACCAGGAACGACCATGTCCGGGAACATCAAGTTCGGCTAAGACATTAATTCCTCGGGTTTTTGCATAACTAAATCACATAAATCACTCATATGATGCAATTATAAACTTTTCAAAAATTCTAACAAACTTACCTTACAATCTCCGTAGCATCAGAAAACGTATACCGTTCGAATTTAGAGTAAGCTCCATCCCACAGCTTCGGATACGAAGGTATCTCGAGAGGAAAAGATTCTTCATCAACAATGTGCCAATGGAGTACATTCTAGAACGTGAAAGCACTAAAAATTAGTGATTTTTTAAACAAAAATTCATGATATCTATGTATTAGTGTAATGTAAACTTACCCTTAACGATTTTATCGAAGAAAAAATAAGATGAATTGATTAATTACCAATTTAGCATAAGCCATTGAGTCAATGACTTTCTTTATTACTGGAACTGGCTGGTAATGCCTTGATGTATCTACATTACAATACATAAGACAATTAATACAAGAATCATGAAGATTTTAGTTATATGGGAAGATAGTTAATATGAGAAAAAGAAGCATCATTAGAATCTCCGAATGGATTCCTTACCGATTAAGAGCCCTCTAAACGGGAACCTTGGTTGATCAATAATAGTCCATGGGACCTGATGGATCAAGATCCCCCTTGATATTATATCGTATACGCAGATTTGGCTGAATGTCTGTTTCGTATGGTAAAACAAGCGCTCTTGTTATTTCCCGTAATAAATTGAAAAAAAGAAACTACACATTTCTAGATAACCTGAAGAGCATGCATTGCTCCATAAACAGTTGGTGCCTGCAAAAGTTTTCGAACTTACGGCTTACCGAAAAAAAACCAACTTGTCTAAAGAATGTAAATATGCTCCCACCTCAATTTGTGCAAAAATCGGACCCTGGTTGGAGGGAATTCGTAGCTTGCTCAACCGATTAACTCCCTTCTGCAACTGCATGAAACAAGTGAATAATCTAGCTAAAAACTACACAATGTGCAGAAATTAGTTACCTGGGAAGGTATATGTAGCTTGTAAGACTCATCAATCCCATGCTGCAACTACATATATCATGTAACAAATAGTAAAGCAATATGGCGTAGCCTCTTGGTTTTCGATTAATCAAACGCTAAACATTATGAAGGGAAGCAAGGTACAAAGCCAAATGTGTTCGTTCATACATGCTGAATTTACATAATAACTACAAAGTCATAGAAGTACCTCATCAGAATTTGAATCAACAACTACATGAATTCCTTTAAGCACCAAAGAAGGGTCAATCTCAGATGTATTGGCCTCAATGATATGATCTGCTTTGATGATATCAATGGTCCTCAAAAATGCGCTTTGAAGTATCAGAGAATCATCTAGAAATTTGCTTCCTTTGGTTTCCAGCACAAAATTGTTACTGAGATAAAGATCTCCTGATCCATAGCTTACTGAATTTGGCAGTGGCCATATCTTCAAGCTGTCTATATCAGCAGCATCAATTGATAATACAAGAAGACAGATTAACAGCCTCAGGAGTATCATTTCCATCGCAATAGCTTTACCCACTACATTAGAATTTAAAAACCAGTAATCAGATCTCTAAGTGTCAGAAAACTTTAACCCGGAAACTCAAATTCATAAAGAAAGGCAAAGGGTGAGAGCTTTCATTGCCCAGAAAGGGAGGAAAAAAAACCCGAATTGTGGGTATGTCCTACCTACAACCTTATCCCTTGTATGAAGACAAGAATCTATCGGGAAATTCGTGATATATTTCTCGCAAGCAACGTACCAAACAGCTTTTGGGTAGTGAGTTGGGAAGCATTAAGTCACGAGAAATCATGCCAACAAATCATGGCTCACCTAGTCAGCTTTGATCGCCTATTTGCATTAATGATTACAGTCGACAATTGTTTTAGTAGGTAGCGACGCTGCCCAACCCACAAGTGAACCTGTCGTCCTTTAAACTCAACAAGATTGTAAATTCTAATCTCATTTGGCATGAAGGATCAATTCTTGGACCGGCACTGGTCGGAACTCGGGACGAAGTTCGCTGTCAAATCCACAAGCACAATGTAGTTCGTTTAACAGCTTTTGGTTCCGCTGTCAAAACCCACAGTTCCGAACAATGCCGTAACTCGTAACCGTTCATTACCAGTCGACCTAGGAAACGGAAACCCCAATGCTTGTGTGACATCCCTAAATCGATATAGTACGGAAAGAATATGATAGGTCATGAATTTGAATTTTACTGGGTTTATGGTATTTATCTGGATCTTATTAAGTTGTTGTTTACTCATTTAGGATTTATGGTATAAAACTATTTGTAATTTGTACGTTTGATTATCTATCGAAATTATCACAATTCTATTTCTCCCTTTCGACTCTTCCGTCATTCTCCTTCTCTTTACTTGCGTCTGTTCCTCCACCCCTTTCTTCCGTCTAATTCTTCCTCATTTTCTACCTCACTCTTTCGTTATTCGTCCGTTACGATCCAAAATCGTGACAAGTGGTATCGGAGCTTTCGAACCTCGGCTAAAATGGATTCTAGAACGAAGCAGAAATCTAAAGCCACAGTTGATTCTCCTTTATCAATGGATTCACGGGACAAAATGTTCCCTGAACTCCAGCGGAACACAGCTTACAATGGATATGTGGAGCATGATTATCCTACCCAGATCCAACATCTTTACTCCCGTGAACTTGACTTCCGAAACTCCCTCAAACAACAGCTACGGGATTTTGAACGGAGAATGGAAATACTCATTAAAGAGAATAAAGAGTCGATCCAAACCCAACTTCTCAAAATCTCCCAACAACTTGAGAGTTTTGCAAAAGGAGATGAAATGCTGCAGAAAGAATGTATCAATCTATCAGTAAGTGTTTCTAGGGATAATTTACAGCATTCTTTAGTAGATTATGTCAGTGTACCAAGGAATTTTGAGAAGAGTGTAGAAATTACGTTTTACAGATAACATAATCAATATTTGGGCAAATGAAGTGCTATTTATGGGGGAGCCAAGAATGGAAGCTGTGGGTTGAATGCAACTGGAAAACTATTGAAAAATAATCACAGGGATCTAAAGCACACATTGGATCAATTCAATTTGGGAATTGAAGCTGATTTTACTCAAATTATTGAAAAGAACAAGGCTGAAATTCAACATAAGGGTAATGATCTTCCCAATATACATCAAGATTACATGGAAAACTTTCAACATGAATTCAAAGATAAATCCCACAATTTCAGTGAGAGTGCGGTTGAGAACAGTGGCTTTGGAGAGCATAATACATTTCTGAGCAGATTTGATGATATTAATTCTCGCAAGAATGTGACTAGCAACACAATGGAAATGCGACAGGGAAGTATGCCTCTCAACTTATCAATGAATGGACTTCAATTTGTGAATTCAAGAGAGAAGTATTTAGATTTTTTGTTGGATGTAAAGCTGCAACCACATGACATTCCAAAAACACATAAGTATGAATCTAAAATTCCTTGGATTGTTGGAGTGGAACCAATGGAAATGAGTAGACTCTTGGTTGATTTGGGCATTTCCGTTGACATTTTGATCCACTTGGCATGGTTGCTTGGGAAAGTTAAGAAACGAAAGAGAAATAATTTTTTCAACATATATGACACCAAGAACTGAATCCTTGGGGTCAAGGATCGTTTCACGATGGGGGAATTATAGTGGATAATACAGGTATTCATCAATTGGAGTATGAAGAAAGGAAGCTATTCTATATGATTATGAATAGATCATGTCTTGAGGGATGATACAAATGAATTCATATTTTGCATCTTTTAACAGATTGAAGCTATTTACTCCATGTCCCACTACCAACATGCGAGCTAATAGACACCATAACAATTGGTGTGGATGACATATTTTGAAGATGATCGTTGGGGTCAACGATCGTTTCGAACAGTGGGTAATGTGACATCCCTAAATCGGTATAGTACGGAAAGAATATGATGGATCATAGACTTGGGCTTTACTGGGCTTATGGTATTTATCTGGATCTTATTAAGTTGTTGTTTTACTCATTTAGGATTTAGGGTATAAAACTCTTTGTAATTTGTACGTTTGATTATCTATCGAAATTATCACAATTATATTTCTCCCTTTCGGCTCTTTTGCCGTTCTCCTTCCCTCTACATGTGTCTGCTCTTCCACCCCGTTCTTCCGTCTAATTCTTCTTCATTTTCTACCTCACTCCTTCGTCTATTCGTCCGTTACGATCCAAGATCGTGACAGCTTGTGACGGATTATGTTGTCAGCCAGATGTGACAAACGCAGCGACCCATATTACAGATTAACACGTTAATTGGAAGAGGAAAAATCATTGATGTTCTTTAAAAACTTTAATGGCTTTTGGGTTCGGGTTAATACGGGTTGGGTTCGGACTTAGACTCGGAACGATGATCACAATGGGCCATGGATACAGTACAGTCTACGTAAAATTGCAGATTCGATTTCTGAGGGGAATATGCGTATAGCATAATGAGGCTTGTCAAAACGTCTACGCGCAGCCGAATCGCCACTGCTAGTAAGCTGATATTTGCCTGGGCGTAATTGATTGATCTCCTCCAGGTTTGTCTGATAATTTTCTAAGATGTATGGCGTTTCCATTTGCCTGGGCCTTTTTGTCTAGTTTTTTATTTCATCTGAATACTCTTTTGTGATTCTCCAATCAATTCGTTGATGATCACCGCCGCTTATCTTTTATATTTGCCTTGCCTTTATCCGTGCTTGCTTTTTTCGTGGAGATGTGATGACAGATGACGAAGCAGAATTTCGTTTCCGGGTTAGATTCTATTTGAGCATCGTGTAAACCCTTCTCTCTCTCTCTTTTGTCAAAAAAACTTTGATCACTTTTGTACAGTTGTCTACAAGAGGGTCAAAGTACACATTTGGATATCTCGTTCCCAGTTTTGGAATGCAAAATTGCTTTAGTGCCGCTGTTTGTTAGATACAGTGTCTGATATGTGATTTGATATAGAATAGATTGTGTTTTTACTCCTTTACACTCCTCCATATACGGCTTGATATATTGTTCTCAATATGGCAGCAGACCTTGTTCGGTGATTCTGGGATATGCTATAGCAACAACGAAATAAATTCTTAATGGCTTCAAGAGCAATATTTAGGAGGAGAAAGACCCTACTTTATTCTGCTAAGCCATCTGGTTCCCTTATTGATGGATTTTTGGGTTTGAAGAATCGGGTATTTTCAGAGGATGAGCATTCAAGATGTTTGGATTCTAAAGAGATTCTGAGCTTGGGTTTCACACATATGAGAAAGGATGATGCCCGAGATGCAGCCAAAACAGCAACACAACGGGCTTTGATCTCTAGACAATTTGGTGTCAGTTTACTTGGGGCTTCTCCTTTTCTTAATGAGGTTGGAATTCCTAGGGAATTTGTTAAATGGGAATTTAGGTTGCTGAATGGCGTGCATTATATTTCAACGGCTACAGCAGGTCGGCCAGAGTTGGGAGTTACTGATGATAAGAAAGAAGAACCAATTGTTAAAGTGAAGAAAGAACCTTCCCCTGAACAATGTGATCTAGCAGTTGAAGATTTGGGTTCTGTAAAAGCCAAAGCCAAAGCCAAGTCAAAGAAGCTGCAAGATTCCCAGAAAGATGGTACTTCAACACTTAAGAAGATTTGGGCTACATTTTTAGGAATTGGCCCAGCTCTAAGAGCTGTAGCCTCAATGAGCAGGTTACCTTAATATATTTTCCCTGATTTCCCAACAAAAATTTATGTCTTTCTCTGCTAATTATCTTCTCTCATCTCAGAGAAGATTGGGCCAAAAAAATGATTCACTGGAAGGATGAGTTCAAAAGTACACTGCAGCACTACTGGCTTGGTACAAAGCTACTGTGGGCTGACACTAGAATAAGTGTGAGACTTTTATTAAAGGTGGCTAGAGGGAAGACACTTTCTAGGAGGGAGCGACAACAGCTCACACGAACAGCAACAGATATTTTCAGGCTGGGTCCTTTTGCTATATTTATAATAGTTCCATTCATGGAATTCTTGCTGCCGGTATTCCTTAGATTGTTTCCAAACATGTTACCATCAACCTTTCAAGATAAGATGAAAGAGCAGGTGAAGTTATTATTAGCTGAGAGGCATGTCTTCTCAAAATTTTCTTCTGCTAAATTACCATTAACTACTTACTTCCTTGTTCATTGTATTGCATATTTTACAATTTGTACTTTTTTATATCCTTTTGGATATTATGACAATCTACCATCAAGCTATTCTAGATAGCGTGTGTTTAAGAAGTGACAATCATTTGGTGCTTGTTAATTATAGTAACTTCTTTTAGTGATACCTGAAATGAAATGGCATGCATTAGTTGTTCCCACAATCTCCATTCCCTCTAGGTGTACGTGAGAGGAAAACCTTCCACTTGGAGTAAAAATTCTTGCCTCTATTATATTTCTGTAGTTTTTGTTTTTTTCTTTATATTAATCGAAAGTACTTGTATTGCACAGGAAGCCCTTAAAAAACGGCTGAATGCGAGGATAGAATATGCCAAGTTTCTCCAGGAAACTGTGAAGGAGATGGCGAAGGAAGTTCAGGACACAAGAAGTGGAGAAATAAAGAAAACAGCTGAAGATCTTGATGAGTTCATGAACAAGGTGTGCTAAAAAAGATATTGATAAATATGCTTTATATAACACTTGAAAAATCATATTTCTGATAGTTCTTCAAGTTTTAATCGTAGAACTTAGTTTCTAGTCCTGTCCCCATTCAAACTCCTTTTCAATGTTGGGCCAGGTGAGAAGAGGGTCCCAAGTCTCCAATGAAGAAATCTTAGGTTTCGCTAAGTTGTTCAATGATGAGCTCACATTGGATAACATCAGCAGGCAACACTAATTTATTTTTAGTTTCCTGTGTATTTTCCCTCGTACGGTAATCATTTTCTGAATGGGCTTAGATTAATTAACTGCTTGCAGCTATTGTGATGCAGACCTCGATTGCTGACTATGTGCAAATATATGGGTATTGGTACCATTGGCATTGGTACTGATGCGTATCTTCGCTATATGCTCCGTAATAGACTTAGAAAGTAAGCTTATTCTTTATTTTATTTTTGGATTTCTTATGTTTGATCAGAACACCTCAATTTTAGGGAATATTCTTTACTGTTTCTTCTAGAGGGAGGTTAAAAATCTAGTAATGATTTTTTTCAGAATAAAAGAGGATGACAGGATGATTCAAGCTGAGGGTGTGGAGAGCCTTTCTGAAGACGAGCTTCGCCAAGCATGTCGAGACCGGGGATTGCTTGGTCTCCTCTCAGTTGAGGAAATGAGAAATCAGGTTTTTTTCCTAAGGTTTTAAATTAAGTTTTTTCTTAAAGTGCTACTGGATATTGGGCAAGAAAATACCTGCATCATGTGGAGTAATTCTCCAACTCTGTAAATATTCGTTAACCACCCTTTTTTCCGTATCTGCAGCTTCGTGATTGGTTGGATTTATCTCTTAACCACTCAGTGCCATCATCTTTATTAATCCTGTCTAGGTAACATTTGCTGAATGCTTGTTAAATGGCTCTCTATCATATACATTTTCAATGTTTCCTATTTCTTATATCTTCTTCTTTGTTTTTTCTTCCATATAATAAATGCAGAGCATTCAGTGTATCTGGTAAGGTGAAGCCTGAGGAAGCCGTTCAGGCTACACTTTCATCACTTCCCGATGAGGTGGTGGATACTGTTGGTGTGACAACGTTGCCATCTGAAGATAGTATCTCAGAAAAGAGAAGAAAGTTAGAGTTCCTGGAAATGCAGGAGGAATTAATTAAGGTCGGTTTACAGTCACTAAGCTCTTAACATTTTACCTTGAATTTGAGCATGATAAATTATATGTCCTAAATACCATAATGATCACCAGTGCAATGCATTAATTTGTTTTACACATCACTATGGACTAGCAAAATTCCTTTTCAGTTTAAACATTTTGGGTTTTTTATTTAGTAGAACAATAAGTTTTTGTTTATTGTTAATAAATTCTACAATATCCGAGAAACATTTCGATATGGCCTTAGTGTTATCTGCGATGCTTCATTTATTTTACATCTAATTTTTTGGCGCTTTTTCTTTAAATAAGGTGATCAGAAGATTTATTCACACATGCAATGGCGTTTTATTAGTCTTTTGCTAGTGTGAGTAAGTTTGTTATTGTAGGAGGAAGAGGCTAGGATAAAAGAATCTTCCACTGCACAGAAAGATGTGGCTTTGGAAGAAATGATTGAGGCTACTGCAAACGGAGAAAATGGGAGTGTAACGGAAACACTGCTGGATAAACGAGAGCAACTTTGCGAGCTCAGTCGTGCATTGGCTGTATTAGCATCAACATCGGTTAGGATTAATTAAACATCTTATTGTTGTGTATATTTTGCATAATCATGGCATTATATTTTTGTTTTGTGCTGTCTTCAGCCTGTGAGCAGGGAGCGCGAAGAGTTCTTATCACTTGTAAACAAAGAGGTAAACCTCTAGATACCTTAATTGAGAGAATATGATCTCTGAACCTTATTTTCCAAAGATAATACCTTATCTCCATTATGTTACTCGGTATTAGGAATGTTATTCGATCCGAAAGAGCCCGAGTTTGACTTGTTCTTATTCGTTCATATTATAATTCAAATAGAAACATTTGTTCTAATATTGTTCGTATTTCTAAAATTTTGTTTGTGTGTCGTTTTCGTGTTTGTTTTCATGTTCATTTGTGTTTAGATCTATTCGTTCGTGTTCGTGTAGAAATAGTATAAAAATACTCAAATTTTTATTCGAGTATGTTTTGTTATTCAAGCAGTGTATGTTCACGAATTGTTCGCACTCCTTAACAATCCTACTGAGTATATGTTTTTTCTTCCTATGGCCGTTTCTTCCCGGTCTACATCGGAAGAAACCATATTTACCCCAATACAAAGCTTTGTGATTTTACCTCTTCAATATTTATATATGCTGCTGTTTTTATGAATCTCTTTCTGATATGCATTATGCAGATAGAGCTTTACAATAATATGGTTCAAAAAGAGGGTACCGAAGCCGAAGAAGCAGCCAGAAAGGCATATATCGCAGCAAGGGATGACTCCGATCATGCGGCTGAAAGAGCAGCCGGTGAAAAAGTTTCCGCAGCACTTATAAATCGGGTAGATACTTTTGCAACTAACTTGTCTAGAGTTCTTCTACCCACTGTTACATATTTCAGGTCGACGCCATGTTGCACAAACTCGAAAAAGAGATTGATGATGTCGATTCGAGAATCGGTGATCGATGGCGACTTCTCGATCGGTACAAATTATCATTATTTGAGCTATTCATCATGTTATTCTAATGAGCCTCATTTTTATCAGAGATTATGATGGTAAAGTAACTCCTGAGGAAGTTGCAGCTGCTGCTCAATACCTCAAAGAAACCATAGACAAACAAGGGATTCAAGAACTTATTGGGAAACTAGCAAAAGATACAGGTTTGTCACTACGAGAACGTAGTAACATCGGATACAAAACTAGAATGGGATTTTGTTTAATATGTTGATATTTGCAACAGATGGAAAGATCCTTGTGGAAGACATCGTCAAGTTAGCTAATCCGGAGGAAGCTACCGGAGAGAAATAAACGCGACGAGCAGAGGCTTTGGTTTTGCTGTTGCCCCATTTGACTTCAGAGTCTTCAGACATGTATTGTTTGAGGAAGCTAATGTTTTTACAGGTTACACTTATGAAGTCATTATGTAGTTTCTTCTCTACGATTACTCTTCAATACTGTTGTTTTATCGAATTCGAAATAAATACAATACGAAAATGGTAAATTATGTTTTACATTTTGGATTGCTTTGATTATACTAAGTACAAATTGTGGGTAGATAATTTGGTTAAAATACTTAGTACCAATGAGAATGATCAAAGTTCTAATTTTAGTTGATTTGGGAATAATATTAATATCTAATAACTACACTATATTTAAAAAAATGTAGAAATGGTTTCATCCTATTTTCAAATTTCGATATTTTTTATTAAAAAATGTGTAGTTTCATGCAATGTATTTAAAATAGGATTGGACGATCGGTTTAATCGTGAACTAGCCATATAAGTCCGGTTACGTTAAAAACACCCTAAAATAAAAAAAAATCGGTTCCAACATCTAAAAACCGGATTGAATCATGAAAACCGGTTGTATCACTCAAAATATATATTTTTTATTTTTTATTTTAAAATGTATAAATTTATATTATATTTATATTTAGTTCAATCATTATTCAACCGGGCGACGTACAAATTTGATCCTCGTAGTTTCTTATTTTGGCAGTTTTGGTCCTCTTACTTTAACAATTGTGGTAGATTAAACCCCCTAATTTTATATGTGACAAAATTAGTCATTCTACTTTGCTATATTTGGCAAATTAGGTCATTCAAGTTATATATATATAACAAATATAGTCCTCGAAGTTTGAAATTTGTAATTTTCATTTTTATATAATACAGAGACTAATTTTGCCACTACGATCAAACTACGGGAACCAGTTTTGTTCGATTTCATTTGGAGGACTGATTTTGCCAAATGTTACAAAATAGGAGGATCGATTTTGGCAAATGTCCAAAATTCGAAGACTGAAAATGAAAAAATAAACTTGAATGACTAAATTTGACAAAATAATCAAACTAAAAGGACCAAAGATGTCATTTTCTCTTATTCAACCTCATGTTAAACCTTGAACTCCTAAAATATTTGTTAATAAAAATGTTTATGTTCATGAAAAATATTCGAACAAAATTTATATTTATATTCAAACGAACGAATACTCATATACAAACCGAACATATTTCGAGCTCAAACAATTCACATCCCTGCGCAACCCTGTAAGGGTTTAAATTAAAAAGACTCTGTTTTTAGTGTATTTCCCTTCACTGTTTCCATTCTTTTGTGGAAGAAAACAAACAGATTCAGACATAAAAAATGTCAATACTCTCTCTTATTATCACATTGGAGAGAGCAAAACCTTCTTTAAATCACTTCATGTTGTTCTGCAGTGATCACAACAATACCAAAACAATGAATTTGTACCCGTATCTCGCCTTCCCGGATCACCGAAATCGACTACTTTAAAACGTTATCACATCTACCAGTTCTCCAAATTACATAAACCAGCAACACAGGAATCCCGAAGCAATAAACCGGAAAATGAACAACCGGATTCATATCATATGCTTTCATTAAACCTACACATCTCTGCATAAAATCATCATCACAATATCAAAACCAGATAAAATTCATAAACCCGAAGAAAAACCACGCATACCCTGTAATGTTTCCAACAAATAGCTACAAAAACCACCAATAGAACTTTCCTCAACCACCGGATTCTCGTCTTTCGACTACATTCATCTAAAGTAACATCGTCATTCTTTTTCTTACTCGAAACAGAATTTAAATAAAACCCGAATCTCGCATTCTCGGCAGCCAGCCCCATCATTGTTAAAAAAGCAGGAAAAACAACTAAATAAATGTGAGGAAGAACAATAATCATAACATCAGGAGAACCAATGAATTGAACCTTCTT